>CM029608.1:30779136-30905740 GCA_017311375.1 Mytilus coruscus | reverse complement strand
TTTGACAATAAATATAAATAAGGAAATCACTGTCGTATTTTTACCTACCAAATTGTTGAAAATCTGGTTAATAGACGTAATATGCATATCATAGTACTTTACTGTTTTCAAATGCTATCTATGAGTAAGGGTAAAATTTTCATTATATTTTGTATAAGTATATGGTAAATGTCCATTGCACACACAATAAAGATCAGTTATTTTTTATTCATCAATTCTTATACGCTATAGAAATCATTCAAAGTAGATGCATTACTATAACTGAAGACATGGTTTATGCATTTACCTTACAGGATAATGTCAAATCAAAAATGACTTTCTATTATTAATTTTGCCTTTTCGTATAAATCGATTCCATAGTAAGACGATTCCATATCTTTAGGGCGTTGTGATACAAGATCTCGTTGGCAGGTATCAGACAAAGCAAAGTTAGGGGGAAACAAAGATGGTCTATGATCAGCTTCTTAGCTAATATCTTCATCTGGATTTGCAACGTCGAAATAATCAACTTGGTGTACTGGGTTATTTACAAAACCAGCAGTAAACAAACAAACCGGTGAAGTTTGGACGGTTCTTATTCTATGTGGGTTCCAGGCAGACCGCCACATTTCTAAATTGTGGTTGATTCTATTCATGTAAACATAATGGAGTGCATAAAGATGTGAGTCGTTGATGGGGTCACGGGAACCAATGTCCTCGAGAAAATAAAACAGATAATAGAAGAATGAAAGAACTCCATTAAATATATCGCGCCATAATCTCTCGATCCTTTGATTGTGGGTGCTTTTCCCAGTTATCATTCCAGCATTAGAAAGACCTCTTGGTTCTGCCATATATTCTGCAATTTTATAATTTTCCATCCATTGGTCTGATCGAACTTTCAAGGGCGTGCTATATTCGTGAACACCGATTCGGAAACATTGATAAACAGTCTCTGCTTTGTTGTGTTGGTGCATTTCAGAACAACAAAACGAATAAAACCGTCAATACCACCAGCTATAATAAAGTTCCACCTAATAAGCTTGTGGTTCGTGTCTACATGCCATAAATGATTTGGTGCTTGTACACTGTACACTCTTCTATGGAGTTTATTTTTTGTTCGTTCATGTATCCCACCACTATCGATTCTGTGTATAGATTTCCTCAACAAAATGGATAACAAAATTAAAGCTATAGATTGATATTGTATTCCATGACCCCCTTCAGTTTATTAGATTCATATCCAACTTGCAAATTAGGACTTATTGTCAAACCTTAGCTTAAGTTATGTTATGATATTGTAACTATCATATTTATTTAGTTGGCCTAATTTGTTTTGTGTGGCCTAAGAATGTTTACATTATATTTTGTTATATTGTGTACAAAATAAAATACATTGTGTTACAACTATGCAGTTTAGAAGCACTGGAACAATCATTGATACTAATGGAATGATTAGAACTTTCTATTTCACTTACATAACGTTTCCAGAATGATCATAACAAAAGATGCGTAATTTATATTTCTAGCGTTGTCTAGAAATTTCCGTTTGAGTATTTAAATGCAGACCCAAAAGTTAGTTGAATATAGAGATTTAGACATAGACATAGATAGACTTAGACATCGTTAGACATCAACATTCTCAGCAGTTGGATTGGCACTTTTATTTACAAACTACATCATGACCTATTTGATATAATATTCTGTGGATTCCGAGAAGATTTCCGGATAAAGAAAAGATAAAAGATTGGACATATATTTTGACAGTTAAGTTGACATTTCTTTTTGTGTAATACTTCTTGTAAACTTGTGTATAATAAATCTTGTTAAATTTTATTATTGATTTGTGTCTTTTGTTGGCTACAATTAAAAGGCGATTTTTCTGTTCATAACAGAAATTGGGGGCTCAGGTCCCGGATAACGTTAATATCTTATTAAAAAATTTTTCAGTATTTTTATTAGAACTAGCCAACAAAATTCTACAATATGGCATTTGATGCCGGTAAATTTTTGAAAACGCCAGACCTGGAAGAGTTTGATAATTTAAAGAAAGAGGAATTAGTGTCGCTTGCTAGACATCTGAAATTAGACTTTAGAGTATCTATGAGAAAACAAATTATAAAAAATTTAATAATAGACAAATTAGTTGACGCAGAAATTTTAGGTGAAGAGGCTCTTGAACTCAAGGTCGAAAATGTTGATGCTTTCAAATTAAAACAGCTTGAATTAGAACATGAACTAAAAATAAAACAATTGGAAAAAGAAGAAAGGCAGGCAGAACTTGAAATGAAGGAAAGGTTAGAGATGGAGAAAAAAGAAAAAGAAGAAAGGTTAGAGATGGAGAAAAAAGAAAAAGAAGAAAGGTTAGAAATGGAGAAAAAAGAAAAAGAAGATGAATTTAAATTAAAACAAGATGAATTGAAATTAAAACAGGCAGAACTTGAAATGAGGGAAAGGGTAGAGATTGAGAAAATGAAAATTGAAATGGCAAAAGAAGAAAGCAACACTAAATTCCAATCAAAATCAGAACATTTTAATTTTGATGCAGCAAAAACATACGTTTGGTTCCCAAATTTTGTGAAAAACAGTTGATAAATTTTTCCACAGTTTGAGAAAATTGCTCAAAATTTGAAATGGCCGAAGCCTTTTGGACTACAATGCTGCAAAGTGTTTTTGAGGGCAAGGCCGCTGAAATTTACTCAGCGCTTTCATCAGAAAATAGTTCTGATTATGACAAGGTTAAAAAGGAAGTTTTAAAAGCTTATGAGCTATTGCCAGAAGCATATAGACAGAAATTTAGGTCTTATAAAAAGTTTGATTCACAAACCTATGTTGAATTGGCTAGGGAAAAAGAAGATCTATTTGATAAATGGCTTACGTCAAAGAAAATAGATAAAAAATTTGATAATTTAAGACAATTGATGTTATTGGAAGAGTTCAAGCAGTGTGTTCATTTAGACTTAAAAACACATTTAGATGACAAAACTGTTGAGACATTACAAGATGCAGCTGTTATTTCCGATAATTATACCCTTTCACATAAGAGAAGTTTCAAAGGTCAAAATTTTAATCCTTCGAGTGGAAATTACAAGAATCAAAGCACTGAGCGTACTGTAGTAAGCCTGTAGCACAGAATAAGAGTCAGTCTAGTTATAATATGTCTAGTCCAAAGTTTGAAACTTTTGAGAAGAAGTCACTGACTTGTGCTTATTGTAAGAAGAATGGTCACCTGATGGCTGATTGTTTTAGACTCCAGAAGAAGAATGACAGAGATAATAAGCCCAAGACCAGTGCTTGTACGACACCCCGTGTTACCAACACGTTGGAATGTCCTGCGAGTCAGGCTTTTAATTCCAGTTTTTGTGATTACATGGAGGATTATAAACCTTTTATGTCTGATGGGTTTGTTTCTATTGTTGATAATACTACTTCTCAGCCTATTAAGATTTTACGGGACACTGGAGCTTCTCAGTCTTTATTGTTAGAAGGTGTGTTGCCTTTGTCCGAGGAGACTTCTGTTGGTGCCTCCGTTTTGTTACAAGGTGTGGAGTTAGGTTGTATAGATGTTCCCCTCCATCGTATTAACTGAAGTCAGATTTGATAATTGGACCAGTTGTTGTGGGTGTTCGTCCTAATCTCCCTGTTGAGGGTGTTTCATTATTGCTAGGAAATGATCTAGCTAGGAACAAAGTGGTTGCTGAACCAATTGTTACCAGTGAACCGGTGGTGGATGTTAAATCACCTGAAGATGATGCTGAACTGTATCCAGCTTGTGTCGTTACTAGGGCGATGGCTAGAAAACAACAAAATGAGGATTTGCAAGAAGACCAGTTTGATTACATGGACCTTTCTGACACCTTTCTAGCCGACATTGAAGGTCCCGGTAGCTCAGAGAAGGCCGTAATAAGACCACCTAGTATTAGCAAGAATGTAATTATGCCATGGCCAGACGTAAACAGCCATTCATTAGACCGAAGGAAATTTGTCGAAGAACAAAATAAAGACCCTGAGGTTCTTCAGCTCTGCAAGAGGGCTCAACCACAGGAGGAAGCAGACAAAGTGACTGAATGCTATTACCATCAAGACGGCATTTTAATGAGAAAGTGGAGGCCCCCTGATGCTACCCCAGAGGAGGAATGGAGAGTGGTATACAAAGTGGTGGTGCCTAAAGTTTATAGGCAAGACATTATTGATCTTGCCCATGACACCCCCTTGGCTGGACACTTAGGTATAAGGAAGACTTGCCTTAAGATCTTACAACATTTCTACTGGCCAAGACTAAGAAGTGATGTCGCAGAATACTGCAAATCATGCCATATATGCCAGGTTGTTGGTAAGCCTAACCAGAAAATACCACCAGCACCACTTCTGCCTATTCCAGCCTTTGAAGAACCGTTTACCAGAGTACTAATTGATTGCGTTGGACCTTTACCGAAGACCAAGACCGGAAATTCGTATTTATTGACGATCATGTGTACCTCCACTCGTTTTCCTGAGGCTATTCCGTTAAGGAATATCAAGACACCTACTATTGTCAAAGCTCTGATCAAATTTTTCACGCTAGTAGGACTTCCAAAGTCTGTACAGTCCGACCAGGGTTCAAATTTCATGTCAGGTTTATTTCAGCAAGTCGTGTACCAGTTAGGGATTGCTCAGTATAGGTCAAGTGCTTATCATCCAGAATCTCAAGGTGCCTTAGAACGTTTTCATCAAACATTGAAGAACATGATCAGAACTTTTTGTCTTCAATTTGACAGGGACTGGGATGATGGTGTTCACTTTTACTTTTGCGGTCCGAGAGTCTGTTCAAGAATCCCTTGGTTTTAGTCCTCTGAGTTGGTATTTGGTCATACTGTGAGGGGACCTTTAAAATTGATAAAGGAAAAGTGGCTTACTGAACATACTGACTTGAATGTTGTAGACTATGTATCTAGATTTAAAGAAAAATTGTATACTGCTTGTCAAATTGCTCAGAACAATTTAAAAACTGTTCAGAATAAGATGAAAATATGGTATGATAAAGATGCCAGGGACAGATTTTTTGAGCCTGGTGATACGGTACTTGTATTTTTGCCAGTCCCTGGACATCCATTGCAAGCTAAATATTGTGGTCCTTATACCATAGAGAGTAAAATTAATGATCTGAATTATATTGTAAAAACACCAGGTCGGCGTAAACAAAATAGAGTGTGTAACATTAATATGTTAAAACCATATTTTGAGCGTACTAATGAAGGTGAGAGTAAACCAGTTGCCACTTTAGCCATGGTTAAATTGGAGAACAATCATGACAAACCAGATATAATTGAACCACCTTTTAGTTCTAAAACTATGGAAGAGACAGTTAGAATGAAAAATTCAGAAATTTTGTCAAATTTAGATTCAAAACTTGCACATCTCTCTTTGATCGTAGAGAAAATTAAAAGCTTTGGTATTTTCTTTTAAAATCTTTTATCAGATGTGCCAAACAAAACCACTGCTGTTTGTCATGATGTCGATGTAGGTGATGCTTCTCCAATTTAGCAACATCCTTACCGGCTCAATCGTCTCAAACTTGAATTTATGAGACAAGAAATTAAATATATGCTTGACAATGATATTATTGAGCCGAGTAACAGTGAATGGAGCTCTCCTTGTCTCCTTGTGCCCAAACCAGATAAAACCTTTCGTTTCGTAACTGATTTCAGAAAAGTAAATTCTGTTTCAAAATCTGATTCCTATCCGATTCCAAGGATAGACGACTGCATTGATAACATTGGACAAGCAAAATTTGTGAGCAAATTTGATTTATTGAAAGGTTACTGGCAAGTCCCATTGACACAGAGAGCTCGAGAAATATCAGCTTTTGTCACACCAGATGGCTTATTTCAATATACTGTAATGCCGTTTGGCATGAAAAGTGCTCCAGCTACATTTCAAAGAATGATCAATAATGTTATAAAAGATTTAGACTGTTGTTATGCTTATATTGATGATCTTATTGTATGTAGTGATAGCTGGGAAGAACATTTAACACATTTATATGATACTTTTGATAGATTGTCACAATCAAATTTGACTGTAAATCTTGGTAAAAGTGAATTTTGCCAGGCCACTGTTGATTATTTAGGGCATACAGTTGGCCAAGGTCAAGTGAAACCTATTACGGCTAAAGTGGATGCAATTACTAAATTTCCTCCTCCTACAAATAAAAAACAACTTATGAGATATTTAGGCATGATTGCATTTTACAGGAAATTCTGTTCAAATTTTGCTACTGTTGTTCAACCATTGACTAATCTTTTACGGAAAGATTCTAAATTGATCTGGAGTGAAAATTGTCAAAACGCTTTTGAAAATAGCAAATCACTTTTAATTAATAGTCCAGTTCTGATCACTCCAGACTTTGAAAAACAATTTAAACTTGCCGTTGATGCAAGCGATGTAGGAGTTGGAGCTGTTTTATATCTGAAACAGATGATAATGTTGAAAACCTATATCATATTTTTCTAAGAAATTAGATAAACATCAGAAAAATTATTCAACTATTGAAAAGAGTGTTTTGTACTGTTGTCTGCACTTCAACATTTTGATGTATATTTAAATCCCACTGTTCATCCTATTCTTGTTTATACTGATCATAATCCTCTCACCTTCATACATAAAATGAGAAACAAGAACCAGAGATTGACTAGGTGGAGTTTATTGTTACAGGAATATGATGTCATTGTAAAACATATTAAAGGTAAAGATAATGTAATAGCAGATGCTTTATCTATAATTTATTAAAACACTGTGTATATACTATGTATTTTTGTACATATTATTCATGAAAAGTTTCTGTTACACTCAAACTTTTTTAAGGGGAGGTGTTATGATATTGTAACTATCATATTTATTTAGTTGGCCTAATTTGTTTTGTGTGGCCTAAGAATGTTTACATTATATTTTGTTATATTGTGTACAAAATAAAATACATTGTGTTACAACTATGCAGTTTAGAAATCACTGGAACAATCATTGATACTAATGGAATGATTAGAACTTTCTATTTCACTTACATAACGTTTCCAGAATGATCATAACAAAAGATGCGTAATTTATATTTCTAGCGTTGTCTAGAAATTTCCGTTTGAGTATTTAAATGCAGACCCAAAAGTTAGTTGAATATAGAGATTTAGACATAGACATAGATAGACTTAGACATCGTTAGACATCAACATTCTCAGCAGTTGGATTGACACTTTTATTTACAAACTACATCATGACCTATTGGATATAATATTCTGTGGATTCCGAGAAGATTTCCGGATAAAGAAAAGATAAAAGATTGGACATATATTTTGACAGTTAAGTTGACATTTCTTTTTGTGTAATACTTTTTGTAAACTTGTGTATAATAAATCTTGTTAAATTTTATTATTGATTTGTGTCTTTTGTTGGCTACAATTAAAAGGCGATTTTTCTGTTCATAACAGTTACATAAGGAGAAAGTCTCCGAGACTCCGAAATATTTGGATGGAAATAGTTAACGTGAGGGTACCCAAATTGCACCTATATTCCCGTGACAGATTTTTCACCTACGTTTATTTAAGATCTTGTAAAACATGTTCATTCTGGGCTTATTTTGTAGATATATTCCTCATTACTATAGAGTTCCACAAATTTTGATTTTGAATCCATACTGAATCATAGAAAAAATGGGTTTGATTCGACCTCAAAATGACTCCAGTTTCTGAAATAATGAGTACCTAAATTGCAACCATGCATTAATTCACGTCCGTTAAAATCGAAAAACGAATGTTTTGTTTCATTTCTCAATTTGACAATAGTCCATACTTAATATTCATTTTGTAAGATATAGATGTCTTGGACATATTTTTATTGCTCATTTTTAAAAGTTGACTTTTTGTGGACGTTGCATGCGACATTTCCGAAAATTTTTATTTTTTTCACTGGATACTTCATCTGTTGATATAAAATGTGACCGTTTTGAGCATATTTGAATATATTTAGATATGTTGAAAGACGTACATAATGGAAAATTATATGAAAATTTTATAAACTTAATTAGCACAAACACGGGCGCATTACATTTGCGCGCATTTGGGGATTAAATTTTTTTCACATTTTCGCGCATTCATTTTACAGGTAACAAAGGTAAAATAAAGATAATTCATAAAAACTATGACTACAGTTATTATGAATTTTAAAAATATCTGTAAATCATATTCAAATAAAAAAAAAATAATAACAAAATGATCATGAGAAATTCCGTAATAGCTTAAGACATACGTGTAACTTAATTGCGAATATTTCAGAGTAAAAAGTATTCTCTGTCCTAATTTTATCGAATAGTGATCGCTTAAGTAAATAATGTTAACCCAGTACTTTTAACCTTTAGATTTGACCTGTTTTTGCATTTTTATCTGCATTATCCTGTTAGAAAATAAAAGTTTTACAAATTAGTATAATATACTTGTATTTACCTGAGTTAACCTGTAAAATAATGCGCTCAAATGTAATCAAAAGCTGCGCGCAAATGTAGTGATTTATGCGGGCAAATGTAATGCACTGACAAACACAACTTGTCTATCAGCTAGGGGCTATATATAAAGTAAACATAATTAGTATACACATATTTTAAACAATTGTAAGCTGATAAAATTTTCCGATTTAGTTCATTATATTATATTGATTTAATATTGTGTGGACCTATATATAAACCTACTAGTTGTGACATGCTTATGTCAAGATCATCATCATCAATGTCTGTATATGTCCTTATACCAATACCATATACTCTCATTCTTCTTAAATAAGAACAATGTCTATTTATTCACACAAGTCTTTAATGTTGATCAATGACCACGGTCAACTGTAATGAAACATAAAACATTGTAAGCATTAATAGGCACAGTTGAGTCCATAGTTATAAGTAACAAATGTACATAGACAATTATAACCCTCTATCTCCCCCTAAGTTTTTGGCTCCTGTAATGTTCCATTAAAGGTGGCAAACACTTGTCAACTGTAATATGATTAAGATGATATTCACACTAATTTCTGTTAGTTGAAATGCAAAAAGAAGAATCCAAAATGTCAATGTCATGATTGTTAATCCATGTTATAATCTGAATGCCAGGCAGGTGGTCTACTAGCACGACTAGATTTACGTTGTGAAGTAAGTTCTGTTGGAGTAATAATCAACGGAGGAGTGTTGGTGGTCGGCCGTGTTCATTGTTTCTCAAGTGGTGTTTCTATGAATTTCAAACGACGGCGCTCAGGATGTGTGTTTTCTACTCTAGGACTTTTGGAAAAAGAAAGTCCTGTCTTGGGCGTTGCCGGAATGTGCAGTTTTCGCTCGCTAGGCAAATCTTGTGAATAGGTGAATTCTGGTGTAGAGCTGTCCTTGGAGTCTGAAGTTGCCTGACCAAGTGGATAATGCTTTTCACGAGTAGAAATGTTTGGGGTTTCCATTAATGTATCAGGCGTCGGTGGTGGTACTTGTTTGGTGTCGAATGATGATGGGGCAGGTACATTCTTACAACAAAGGTCATCTTGTATAGTCTTTGTTGTTTTGGTGCCCTTGACAGGAACATACTTCCTGAGAAACTTTCTGTTGCGTAAAGTCTCTCTTCCAGAGCCATCAACCTTTACTGCATATTGATCAAATTGGCGGACTTCAATGATGATGCCAGTTTTGTCGCATTTGAGTGGGTAATGCCCTATCTGGTTCTGAATACGCACACAATCGCCAGTTGCAAGTTGAGGTAGTCTTTTTGTGTGTTCTGATAAGCGTTCGCCGTGTTTGATGTGGCGGTTTCTTAAAGCTTCTTCACGGGCATCTAACGTTTCCCTCCAAGTATTGTGAGGAGAATATCTTCCTGGCGGAATCGGAATGAAATCCCTGATTGGATGACCAAAGACGCACATCACAGGTGAAAGTTTTGTGTCTCTGTCAGGTGTATTTCTGTACTGAAGCATGGCCCGTTGAAATGCATCCGTGTCGAGATCACCTTTGGGACCGATGTTATCAGCAATCATGTGTTTAACGGTTTTTACTCCAACTTCCGCCCTGCAATTGCTATGAGGGAAAGTCACTGACGATAGGCGATGGTGTACACCCCAGTCACGAAGAAACTGTTTGGTAGCAGTAGAGGTAAATTCAGGACCACCGTCAGATGGTAGTTCGTCGGGAATTCCAAAAGTGACAAATGTGCGTCGAAGGCAGGTTATGAGTCCGGCTGCTCCGTTTGATGATCTTTCAACAATTGGCCAGTTTGAGTATCGGTCAACTATGACAAGGTTACAAATCCCTTTGTATTGAAAGAAGTCAGAACAGACGCATTGAAACGGGTAGTCTGGTGACATCAGAGGTGTGGGTGGAGCACTCGGGTTAGAAAGTGCTATCCGATTACAATGGTTGCATCCGGCTCTTTGTGCTGAAATAGCGGGGGTGATACCTGGCCAAAAAACCGATGACTCTGCTATAGAAAGCATTGCTGTTACTCCTCGGTGTTCTGCGTGTTAAGCAGACAAAACTTCCTCTCGGAGACTGGGGGGAATGATGATTCTGTCCTTATATATCATAACACCATCAATAGTGTAAAGGTGTTCACGGAATTGGAAGTATTCCCGCAGTTGTGGAGGAAATTCATGGCGAAATTCAGGTTTACCAGACTCAATAAAGTTGATAAAGTTCATTCATACTGTCGTCACTTGCTGTAGCGGTACGAACTCTGTCCCAAGTAACAGATCTGACTGCAAGCGAATCAAGCGAGGATACGGCTGATGTAAAGACACTGTTATCTATTTCAGTAGCATCGGATTCTAAATCTGAATGATGTATGTCTGATAAAAAAGATGTGGCAGGTGGCAACGACATTGTACTATTCTTGATGGCTGCTATGTCATCTGAGAGAATAAGTTTTTCAGGGTCCCCAGTTGGATGACGTGACACACCGTCAGCGGCATGATGTTTGACGCCTGGTACATGAATCATTCGGAAACGATATCTGAGTGATTTCTCTTTCAAATTTCGAAGGCGTGAATTCGAGATGTCTTCTAAAGATCTGTCACTGAATATTTTTAGGAGCGGTTTATGGTCAACAGCTATAATAAGATCGTCGCATCCCAGTACAAAATACCTCGCTTTGTCCAAAGCGTCGACAACGGCTAGAGCTTCGCCTTCTACTGGCGCATAACGGGATTCAGCTGGATGTGTAAATCTACTCCCGACAAGCGTTATTCGCTATCCTGTGTTACAACAGAATGGTTCACTTCCTTTGCAGGAACAGTGTTTCTGAAATAGCCAGAAGCCAATACCATTTTTTGACCAATCTGTAGCAAGATATGTCGGTTTACTTTTATCAAAGATGCGAATGCCCTCTTCTATTTCGCTTATGACAGCAGCTTTCGATTCCTCGAAGGACGTCATTTACACATTTGGTTTTATTCGGAATGTCGGCAACAATTTCATGATATCGTCTTGTATAGGCGTCGCTTGAAGCTATGTAACCTTGTGGAGCCGTCTTGTAACGATATCTGCCCGAGGGTGTAATGAAGGTAGTCAGATGGCGATCCTCCTCAGGAATTGGCACACTATGATAGCCGTTCCAGGCGTCAAAAACGGTTTTCCTCTTTCCATTTGGTACTAATCTAGCCTGGTGAAAAGGTGAAGACGTATGGTGTGTTTCACGTGTTGCGTGCACATTAATGGGTTGAAAATCAACAGTGCGACGTGGTTTTCCATTTTTCTTGGCACAAACGACCATTCTATGGCACCATAAGACGTCTTGATCAAGACCAGCTTTGACTTCCTCTTTCCAGTGAATTGGTACTGGTACTGGAGTGTGGTGAGCAACAGGTTCAGCTTCGGGATCCACCATCAATCGTATTGGTGGTCCATCCATCAGTGGCAATGGCTGGTGGTCACATTTATTGAAGGTACTAGATTTATAATAGTCCATGAGAAATTGTTTAAATTTTGCGAGGTTGTCTTCAGTTTCTGGATAAGGTAAGTTCCTCGGCATTGGAGGCGGCAGCTTCCGTTAAGGACAGTTACAGGTGGTATGTAGGCCGTCAAAACTTCTGATGTTGTTCATGATGTTGTGAGGATTCTCAGTACCGGGAGTTTGTTGCGTATCGTCAATTTCACCAATTGTTGGAAAGCTGTCGGAGATCATTCGAAGAGCGATGCAAGCTTCTCTGCTGATAAATAGCTTATCAGAGTTGTCAGTAACATACGTCATTTGTCTCGTTTCGACATGTCTACCTTGATCATCTTTGCCTGAGATGCGGAGTATGGTTGCACCAAGGATCGTGATACCTTTGTTGTTGGCAGCATGCATTTTCATATTGACAGGGTATAATTCAGTCTGATTTATTCCTAGTCGATGGATGACCTTGATACCGACAAGGCAGCTCTGGCATCCTGTATCCGCCATAGCAGAGATTGCAACAGTATTTGTTCTTTTTGTCATGTTCAAACCAAATGCTTCATAATCTTTCGGTAATATTCTCAAATCAAGGTTGACAAATGGTTGTGGTTGCGATGCCTTGCTGATCCAGGTATCTGACAGATTATCATAAAGATGATGGTCTATGGCTAGCGTTCTGCCATTTATTTTATGTGAATCGCTGGATATGCTACACAGTGCATCAAACACAGCACCTTCACAATCGTCTGTATTATGAGTAGCTATACCAGTTTTTGATTTTTCCTTACTCCTACAAACCTTTTCAAAGTGGTGTTCACGGGGTTGCAGTATCCACACTTATGGCCATATGCAGGGCAATCTGATTTACGGAGACGAGCTGATGCACTTTTGCCGTGTACCTTTTGCCACAATATGAACAAACTTCATTTTGTCCCTCACGGCTGTCTGCTTTGCCTTTTATAAGAGCTGCTAACTGCTTCAACCATTAGAGAATCAAGTAATCTAGATGCAGAACGTTTCCATGAATCTTTTGCTTCAACGAATTGAGTGACTTCTTCAAGGGTCATGTCTTGGTTTTTGTCACCGAGGAGATCAAGTTGGATTTCTGGATTGGAAATGCCTCGTGCAAGAACATCCCGAATAATGGTGTCTGTATAGTTCACATCTGTGTTACAAGCAGGGCACTTTATGAAGAATTTGCAGACACCGGCTTGTCATCGCAAACGTGCACAAAAAATAACTACGCACTGGCTCGTCACGGTCTTGGCGCATATTATGAAGTGTAACTCTGGCCATCATCGTATTTTCCTCACGAACAGCAAGTTTCTTGATTGCGGCTAACATTTCTTGCACAGGTTTGTTTGTTAGACTACCCCCTGCTGATCGTGTCAAGTCCTTGCGTAGCTGCTCATCACAGCATTCTAGAAGCTGAACTACCTTGTCACGGCCGGCATGTTTCGTTGCTTCAACATAATCGGACCACCGTGATTCAAAATATGCCCATTCCTCACTAGTACCAGCTGTTGATATAACCGTTTTTTTCACTTGTTCTACTTTCGCTGCTATGACATGTCCCGGAGCGTGTGTTGTGCTATGAGCAGTGATGAGTGCAGCTACGATTGCTGCATCTAGATCGTCAGTGACATATTCACATCCAGGTATAGGACACTGTACTGCAGGCATTGTCGTTTCAGTGTTGTTCTTCACAGGTCTTCAGTAATCTTTGGCCGTGGTCATAAATAAGAACAATGTCTATTTATTCACACAAGTCCTTAATGTTGAACAATGACCACGGTCATCTGTAATGAAACATAAAACATTGTAAGCATTAATAGGCACAGTTGAGTCCATAGTTATAAGTAACACATGTACATAGACAATTATAACCCTCTTCTTCTGTATAAGTGCTCTCAGAAATAGAAAGTAATGTTGCCATATCTTTCATGGAAAAATCCGCCTCTATAAGGTGTTCAAGTATGTCTTCACTGACGTTATACTCCTTTTTAAAAGACGTTCCAGCTCCAACTATCTCTGCATTGCCATGTTTTATACATTCTACCCTCAATTTCATCAAGTCAGCTGCATTTGCCAGACCTAACGAAGTCAATTCATATTTCGATAATTTTCCAACTATTCCTGGATATATTTTCTCGTTTAAAAACCTTGAAATGAATGTTTCCATTCCTAGTTTCCTCAAAATTGTTTCCATTTTCAAACATTTGATCTAATATGATAATGCTCTTGTGATTGTAGGCATATGTAATATCTTAAACAAATCGTCAGGAACCTAGTTGTTGCTTCGCATCACGGTGCGGAGCTATTAGTTTCAGTGGATATACACGCCATCTTGAAATAATTACTTATCACATATAGATTCTGATTAGTTGCTTTATGATGCAGCTGAGATACAGCAACAGCTACTGGCTTAAATGAGATAAAGAATTACAGACTTTTATCGTCTCAGGATAAGACATCAAATGCCGGAAAATTAACTATGTGTATTTCAGTTCCGATCAACTGTCATTAATTCATGTTCGTTTTATTATGCATATATATATTGCACACTGCAATTCAATATTGAAATATCAATTATTAATGCGTGTTTATTTGCTTTGTTAATCTGCAATATGAACGATTTGTTTTGCTAAACAATGTTTCTATACAATGTTTACAAAAATGCATTATCTGTATTTTATAACTTCTGCCAATCTAGGCACACCTCCAGAGTCGTGTCTATTTGTAAATGTTTTAATTTTCAACAAGTAAAGCGAACAAAATTTTAAAAGTATGGGTATAACGCACACTCTTAAAGTAAATCCATTTGATATCAATCAATATCTAAAAATACCACATATCCAATACAAAATCAACAACCACATGCACACATATTACCTTAAATTAGGATAGAGCGAAGCAGTCCACAGCTTTTTAGAAAGCTCAAACTTGTGGAACAGCTATATAAGGTTTTCATAGCGTTTTGTTTTAATCTGCGTGAACTAAGCGTTTTCCATGACGTAATAGGTGTTTGCACATAACGTAATATGTGTTTGCACCTAAAGTAACAGGTATTTGCACATAAAGTAACAGGTATTTGCACATAAAGTAACAGGTATTTGCACATAACGCACATAATGTAGTAGGTGTTTGCAAATAACGTAATAGGTATTTGCACATAACGTCATAGATGTTGGCACAAAATGTAAAAGGTGTTTGCACATATCGTAATAGGTATTTGCACATGACGTAATAGGTGTTTGCACATAACG
Organism: Mytilus coruscus; assembly: GCA_017311375.1. Lineage (NCBI taxonomy): Eukaryota > Metazoa > Mollusca > Bivalvia > Mytilida > Mytilidae > Mytilus > Mytilus coruscus. Next base: position 30,890,574 of record CM029608.1, on the reverse strand, counting down.
TAATAAGTGTTTGCACATAACGTAATAGGTATTTGCACAAAACGTAACAGGTATTTGCACATAACGTAATAGGTGTTTGCACATCACGTTATAGGTATTTGCACATAACGTAATAGGTATTTACACACAATGTAGTAAGTGTTTGCAAATAACGTAATAGGTATTTGTACATAACGTTATAGATGTTTGCACAAAATGTAATAAGTGTTTGCAAATAACGTAATAGGTATTTGCACATAACGTAATAAGTGTTTGCACATAACGTAATAGGTACTTGCACAAAACGTAATAGGTATTTGCACATAATGTAATAGGTGTTTGCACATAGCGTAATAGGTATTTGCACAAAACGTAAAAGGTGTTTGCACATAACGCAATAGGTGTTTGCACATAATATAATAAGATTTTGCACATAACGCAATAGGTGTTTGCACATAACGTAATAAGTGTTTGCACATAATGTAATAGGTGTTTGTACATTATGATATACGTGTTTGCACATAACGTACCGGTTGATTGACATAACATATTGGTTGTTAACGGAAAGAATCAATTACTTGGCATAACGCATATAAGCTACACCATGACATATAACATTGTTCACAGAAGATACATATGAATAAACACAACATAAAGCCATTATCATATAATATCATGATGTTTTCATAGAACAAAGATCTATTAAAACAAAACGTTTAGAACATTCAACATAACAAACCCATTTGAGACAGAACGAAATTATTAACTGACATACTTTAAGAAAGAATAGACACAAAATAGAGAAAATGTGAAAAAAACGTAGAGGTGGTTGATCATACAGTTTAGAGGTTTTTACAGAATATGCAGCAGTAACAACATAATGTAATGCATATTGCACATAACAAAGAATAGCAATGACATATCATACAATTGTTTGACAAAACAAATAATTAATTTGATATAGATTGGACACATAGATTAGCCCCGATATAAACACGTGACATGATTATCAAAGATATAATGTTTACATTGTACATTGAACTGTTTAGCATATGACTGTTAGATATTTAAAGAGTTTTTGCACCACTAATGACATAAGGATACGGAGCGATCATGGTTTCTAGTCATTTGTAAGTAGCAATACTATTAGTTACGTAGAGTGCTAGTGACCTAATACTATATATATGGGGTCAGTAAATTCCATATGGGGTTAGAGCGAAGCTTGAACCCCATATTTGATTTACTGACCCCATATATATCGGAATAGGTCACTAGCACACTGTGTAACGAATTTATCTTACCGACTATCTTAACATGTGGCATTTAGACTAATGACCTATTAAAATGATCAAGTCTTCAATATAAAGAACTTACTTGCATTGGTCTATACAAAAACAAATGCCAACAATAACAACGTCTTAGCTTTTAATGTGTTTTCTGCATTTATTCAATCGTTCATCATCAATTTATTCATCTGTTGTCCCAGCGAAACGTTTCAGATTTTTCTTCAACGCCGTGTTGTTTTTTTTATAAAGGGACGTAACACCACTAATAACCGTGTATTAAAATAAACCACGCCTACTTATCCCATATGAAATATACACGGTATCCACGCGGTCGCTTTTAATCAATCATATTCCTAGAAATGTATAGGAGGTAAGATAATATCAGTTTCATAGTGCTAGTGACCTAATACGATATATATGGAATTTACTGACCCCATATATATCGTATTAGGTCACTAACACACTGTGTAACGAATTTATCTTACCGACTGTCTTAACATGTGGCATTTTGAACTAGTGGCCTATCAAAGTGATTAAGTCTTCAATATTAAAAACCTACTTATATTGGTCAATACAAAATCAAATGCCAACAATAACCACTTGTTAGCTTTAATGAATTTTTCTGCATTTATTTTCCTTCGTTCATCATCAATTTCTTCATCTGTTGTTTTGTCGAAACGTTTCAGATTTTTCTTCAACGTCATGTTGTTTTTACAAAGGGACGTAACACTGCTACTAACCCAATATAAAAAAAAACACGCCCACTCACCCCATATCTAATACACAGGGTCCACGTGTGAGCTTTTAACCAATGATATTCCTAGAAATATATAGGAGTTAAGATAAATTAAGTTGTCTGAATGTAAGAAGTAAGTTACCTTTCAATACAGCAACGATACAGCGCAAGATACTCAATATTGTCATTATTTTTTATGTTCAATTCTCGCCAAATAGCGTGAAAATATGGGTCAACTATCCAAAGTTGCCTTTGTATGTTGAGCCATTTTGTTTACCTACATTCACATTGTGAATAAATTTTATACAATTTGGTTGCCAAACGAGGGGATCTATATAAGCACAACAAGTTTGTATAATAACGAAATTTTTAACAATCCTATGTCAATTAAGCCCACATACTCAACTGAGGAAGAATCCTATTCAATATCCTAGTTTTTTTGAAGCGGCCATCTTTCAATATTGACACTGGAGAGAGCATATCCTGTTGCCACAATATTGGTTACATAGTTTATATCCGTTCCATACGTGCTTTGCAACACTCTATTTAATATATCCAACCATATTAGTAGTGTAGTAATAAAAATCTGTACAAAACAGTTATGTCTGAAATCAGAATTTATTATTCTGTTTTAGAATTTGAAGTCAAATGGTTGCACAACCATCTTTCAGGGGGGATGGACAGGGGGTCAATTATTCAAACTTCCATCCCCCTTACTCACAATTCCCTCTAACCTACTCCTGCATTCCTTCCCCTTACTTCAAGAGAAAAATCTTGTCTACAGAATATTCTAATTTTGCTTCCCCGGATCCCGCTTATATCCCCTGATGCTCGCTTCCCGCCCCCTCATTTCCATGTTCCCCTAACCCTGTCCACCCCCACATTTTCCCTACAATGATCTTTTTTTTTTTTTTCATCTTAACGGATATAATCCCGGAGACGGAGATGTTTTGCCATCACCATCACAATACTATCTATATCACTATTCAATTGAACGGTTAAGTTTCAACTTGACCTTGGAAAGGTTTAAATTAAGATTGAAAGCATTTTGCGAAAATGTTGTTTCATGACAAAAGTCATTTTGTGAACAAAAAGTTATCAGTATCGGGAGAAGTATATAAAACAGTTTACAGCTTCCACGTTAGTTCAAATGGAAACAACAAAATACCAGTCAAAAGAATAACTCTAGCTCTACCAATACCGTTTTCAGGCATATGAAACATGTGAAAGGGAGGCAAAAGATACTAAAGGGACATTCAAACTCATAAGTCGAAAATAAGATGAAAACGCCATCACAAAAAACGAAAAAAAAAAAAGAAGGAAACTAAAGACTGAGCAACACAAATCTAAGGTGATCTCAGATGCCCCGGAAAGGTAAGAAGATCCTGCTCCACATGTTGCACTCGTCGTTTGTATGTGAAGTATAAATGGTCGATCAGTTACTCATATTGCGATATGCAATATCCAACATGCAATATATATTCATACTTTTTAAGTGAAGAGTAATAAGGTTTTTATTTTTTTTTTTAACACTCATAAATTTTTAATTGCACTTCTTGCTGTTTTAACAAAATACTTGATGTACAGCATTCCATCAAGTATCCCTGTTACATTTATACTGAATATACAGGAAGAATATTCAGTAAAACTTCTTTAATTCTATATAAGTCATCTATAACTACATTATAAGCATAATACCATTATAAGATCAAATAAAAGTGAAAATGTTACACACTCTGCGTCCTGAAATTTACGGAAAATGATTGTTTGTTCTACCGTTATCGATTCTTTAAATATTTCATAACTTAAATCAGTAAATTTAGATATAATTCGATATAAGAAATCTTTTCGTTACCAATGCAGATTATAGTAAATTATCATTGTCCTGTAGATAAGACCAGTATAGCACCTTACAAGATTACAATTTTCTTTTAATAGTTTATCATTCTTTATCAGTACAATGCAATAAAATTGTTATTTTAGAGCATGATATCTTTAGAAATGTAGAGATAAATAGACGACACACTCTTTTTCATAAATATGGAAAGACGTACAGGACAATTGACCTCGATATTAGTAACATGTTGCTTACGACTAGCAGAGACCGCTTAAAATACAATGAGATCCTTCATTATCAGTTGAATTAGGGTTGACAGTAAAATAGTCTCCATCAAATCAAATTATCGACTGGTTTTTTTTACGTACTTAAAACATTGTTGTGACGTCATTCTATTGTTGTACCCGTTCTTTATTTCAGTGATTGGACTATCATTTACCTGTAAGATACCATTCTGTTACCTTTCACTGTCCAATATTTTTAAGAATAACCCTCCTCTTTCTTAAAAATATTGGACAGGTGGAGGTAGCATGATCGATTCTTAGAGGTAAATGGTAGTTCAAGGACTGAACAAATCAATCAATTCACGCGATTTGTTTCTTCATATGAAAAAAATTACAACGAAAGAACAAATGACAATTACACAAAACATTTTATTGAGGTCACCTTCCAATACAATAATTTCGTCACCCATCAAGACGGTTTCTTGAAAAAAAAAAACCCCAAAAACACAACTACTTTCAATTGATTTTAACACAGCCAGCGTCAATACTTATTTCACTGCAACTTTTTCTAATTTTTGAGTTGTCTACTTTAGCATCAATTTGGTTGATAATGCACGTTATATGTTGTTATGCTTCTTACGCTTGACAGATCATGCCGCAATACAAGGACCACAAGTAAAATAATTTTTTAATCATAACTAGGAAAACATCGTTCATCTGAAGTAAATGTTTTACCAAGTAATGATGTGCAAGCCACACATTGTTCCTTGGACAAAATAGCTAATCAAAAATTTGATTAGCAAATTAACCTCATTTTGTGTACAAAGTGCAAATCGAGAACTTTCTTCATGAACTAGGGGGTACAACAGTTTTTATAATTTTCAGGTATCGGCGTTGATTTGCAAATTTTTTTTTGGTTAAAAAATCTGATAGTATTGCCTGTATAGGAATATAATGCAAAACCTGCTTCTCAACGATGATGAACATGGGAAACAGAAAAAAAGAACACTTTACCACAGGTTAAAGAAATCAATCGTGTATACGATTCGCACTTTGTTCGTAGTGATCGCTTTTTTAGAAACCGATGTACTCTCTTGAAATTAAATAAACGCAGGTGCTACATGTAGATTTAATCATATGTTTGTTAAATAAGTTTTAGACAGTTTGTAATTGGGTTATATAAATTTGATCAGAAAACCCTTTCCTGCATTGAATTCATTGAAAAGGGGGTTATTAATAAAAGTATTTGTATTATATACATGTATAACATCAAAATACGAAAAGCATTTGTTTCTTTCCAATGTATCTATGAACAGTTGTAAACAATTTACTTTAGTTTAGATTTCAAAGGTAAGGCTGATTGAATGCAAACACTATACATTAAGCACAGAAAACAAAGATATGTACACTTACAATGCTTTGTTTTGAAAGAAAAAAGAAAAAAAAGGGACAGCAATATGCAAATAGATAAAAAAAAAATAAAAAATATAGCGACACGAACCTTGCAGAAAAAAACAGAAGGGAGGGGGTGGTGGTATTCAGGTGGTACGAATTGGGTAAACAATAACCGTCTCTTGCAAGTCTAAGTCAATTTTTTTGAACGAAGAAGGAAAGACGGGGACATGCGTCATACGGGAAAATCGTGAATATTTTTTTTCATGTATAGTAGGTGAATAGGTCTGATCGATTTCTTGATCTCCGGACATTCCACGGCTATGAATGTAGATATTTTAACTATACTATTTCATTTTGACAAAAAAAAAGATATACTATTTGGATCATAATTCTCTTAAACGGGCATAAGCTACGAGATATATGAAATAGTGAAATAATAATTCGCTTTTAGCAGCCAGTTTGGTTCAATTTTGTCAAAATAAGCTATGGAACATCGCTGATGATCTACTCACTTGCAAGTGAATAATTCGACCTCATTGAATTCGTATTTATGCGACCTTCTATTTCACCCCTTACCTAGATATGGGTTACGCGTGTTCAGCTATTAAGAGGAAAAGAATAGAAACATTGAAAATGAAACAAGAGTAAACCATTTGGTTGACTGTTTAAATCCACAAAAACTCATGTTATACAGGTAAAAACAAGGTTTAACATATTTGTTCATCATATAATGTGAAGTCAAAAAGACCTACAAAAATCCAATTTTACGCGTAAGCTATCTATTTATACATCTATGTATGTTTATATCGGGTTAATATGACCGTCGGCAGTCTTCGGAGGTCACCTCAATGGCTAATTAGATGTCGTTTAGACTGAAATACACACGACATCCTGATACATATTATCGAGTCCATGTATTATTAATTGTTCATTTTGGACTTTCTGTAAGTTGGATATACCTTTTAGTAGGTAATAAATCAAATATGAGAATTTGAATCAAATCGGTGAATATAAATTTGACAGCTAATGCTCTTTAAAATTCATTGAAATAATATCAGATAGGGAAATTCCGATGAACAACAGAAGAATTTGAATAAATTGCACGCTTGTTATCTCTTCATTTATATCTTATAGTGTTGAATTTGAAATAAAATCGACTGCGGTGCGCTCGATATGGTTAAACCTTTTTCTGTAATATGAACCTGTCTTCAAGCTTCATGTGTTTTTCTTTTTTTTTTTTCTCAATTGCCTAATAAGATATAAAATCCCAGAAGGAATAATGAAGTGATAGGAGAGGACTACATTTAAAATGTATATAAAACTTGCCATAATTAGCAGCTATAACTATATCCTCCTCGTTGTCCGCACTTAAATAGGGTATATCTGAATACACATTTGATTTTAATCAAAAGTTTGAAACAACACAATCACTATATACGACATCACTTTTTTTTTCTTTTTTTTTTTGCATTTAGAATATATTTTAATCGTCTTTATCCATTTGAGACACCAAACGCATGTGAAGGTATTCACAGAAAATACATAATGTAGTCCTAGCGCACGCAAAATGCACTGTGTCTTCATGTACATATAGCTATACATGTTGTTAAATTTACCTGCAACTGTTGTCTATTGTTTAAGTTGAGCTACTGTTTAAAGGGGGCCAACATGTAGAATAATATTAATAAAGTTTATCCACAAAACAATTTGCACACTTGATGAAAATAAATCTGAATAAAAAATTGTACCGGTTTGCTTTTTTTCACTCTTTTTACGTGATAAACAATGTTTAAAGTAAGATATAAGCCTCTAACAGTCCATTCTGTAAAATATTAAACAGAATGGACTGTTATCGGCTTATATCCTTTACACACACAGAATATCAAAATTGTTAATTGCTATTTTCTATGTTATATTTTGTGTACTGTTGTTTATAGATATAAGAAGATGTGGTATGAGTGCCAATGAGACAACTCTCCATCCAAGTCAAAATTTATAAGTGTAAACCATTATAGGTCTAAGTACGGTCTTCAACACGGAGCCTAGGCTTACACCGAACAGTAAGCTATAAAGGGCCCCAAAAATTACTAGTGTAAAACCATTCAAACGGGAAAACCAACGGTCTAATCTATATAAAAACGAGAAACGAGAAACACTTATGAACCACATCAACAAACGACAACTACTGAACATCAGATTTGTCTGTTTGTCTTTTTTCTTTTTTTCGCCATGGCGTTGTCAGTTTATTTTCGACCTATGAGGTTGAATGTTATTTTGGTATCCTCTGGTTTCTCATTAAATTTGTTCTCACCTGTACATCGGTTTTAATTACCTGTACATGAAAATTGTTCACATCAGTAAACAACATGTACACGTAATTTACATATACATTACACAGAATTGAATTAAAAATTTCTCTGTTAACTTTTGCATCAGTAACATGAGTAAAGTGTAGACCAATTCATATTTTTAAATTTTTTTCTCTCTTTTTTTTTTAAGGGGTAAAAAGGGGGGGGGATACATTGTTAAAATTCAGTGTTCTTTTAAGAAAAAAATATATTTGTTCCAGGAGGGAAGTCAGAAAAATTGTTTGATTTCGAGGGGATTCAATATGGAGTTAAATAATGTTCCTGTACGCTATTGAAAATTGAAAAAAAATGTTTGTTTTTTATTTAAGTAATGAACAATATAGTTTGTCCCACGAAGATGTATGGTTGGTACCTTAAGAAAATCGTTCTATTGATTTGGAAAACTTTTATGGTTCTAAAGATGTCACGATTACGTTTTCTAAAACAGCGTAACAATAGGCGAAAAAAAGGATTTTGAAATGATTGATTACTTAACGTTCAGTGGCAAATATTTCATGCATGTTCAGGACGAGAACAAATTCACAATTAATACAATAGGTAGGTCCTGTACTAGAGGCCGTCCGAGATGAAGATGGACGTGGCTGAGTACTTGTACATCCTGCACAGCCACACGGACGCCCTTCTTTGGCAAGGGTTTTACGGCCGATCGGAAGAAGATCTAAGTGACCATATTTCTATTCCCCAGTCACAAATTGGGTGGTCTTGGAAATGAATAGTCTGGACTGGTACTAACTAAACAACGACCTTGTCCACGACATGATGAAAATGAATAGTTTGTGCTACAAAATGCAGCAATGAAAATAATTCTCGCGCTAAATAAATTAGCCGTACACGTACTATCAACCGGTGTAAAATGAATATTCTATCCCACTGAAAATCAACTTGGTCCACTAAGGCTATTAAATTTAATCATGTTTTAAATGAAGCAATTTTTGAGTTTTTGTAACATAAATAGGAAAATAACTTAATTTATAGTATTATTATAATCATATGTATTCAATATATGTAACTTCCTTAGATATTAACAATGAAATCCACGTTCTTAATATCTTGTTTTATGAACACTTAATTGATTATCGACTGCATGTAGTCAAAACCTGTTTTGCCTTTTCTGGACTTGGACATTTCAATCTCTAAAGGAAAACTCCATACGAAAATTTACGACAAAAGAGACGATTTTTCATTCCCTATTGTTAATTTTCCTTTTTTAGACGGCGATGTTCCTTTGGCTCCATCATACGGTGTGTATATATCCCAACTCGTTCGTTATGCCCGTGTGTGTAGTGATGTCATAGATTTTAACGAACGTAATCAATGCATCACTAGTAAATTATTAAGTCAGGGATTTCGTTACCATAAATTACGTAAAACTTTTACTAAGTTCTTTCATAAATACAAAGATTTGATTAGTAAATTTGGCTGTACCTGTAGAAAACTGATTAAAACGGTATTTCACATCCTAAATTTTACGGTAATATTGTACTTAAAGCGCGGAAATCACTATATGATCCGTGTAAACTCATCGAACCTTTAAATAAACTTATTAGTTCAGGTTATCTTACCAATGTTGTAATTAGATCTTTGAATATAGTTTACATTGGCACTAATATCGATTTTGTCATCAGCAAATTAAAAACTACTAAATTTGTATTCTTTTCAAACGGGATGTTTAAAGACACACCCACGTTCATTTTGATCTATAAAGAGGTTAAACTCCTAACCATCCTACTGTCTGTCGATACATTTATTTTGGCATTGCACTAGTCATGTCTTCTTTGACTGTCCATGACGTTAAAATACTAAATCCCTGGGATGTGTTTTAGTTGATTTTAGTCTCTGATGCATGATTTTTATTATTAATTGTTTTGGCTTTTAACTAGCTGTCAGTAACTGCGAGTACTCTCAAATCGTACTTTCTTGTTTATTTGACCTGTTGATACTAATTGTAATGCTTTTTTGTTATTTAATGTTATTCAGGGTTATATCTGGTCTATATACCAGCTTTGATAAGTGTTTGGTACTAATATAAATTTCCACTTCGTACTATGAACATCAAAATTATTTATTTTGTTAAAATATTTCCTTTCTCTATTGTAACTGTATACGTATACCTAACAACAAAATTATTTTATTTACCTGTGTTTAAAGTTATTGCAAATGGCTGATATTTTGTTCGAGCATATTGTTTTCTTAAATTGTTTAACATTTCATACCGATATAACATGTTACTTTTATTATTCTTCCTTAGTTTATTTATTTTGAATTTACATTGTATCATAGGTCAAATTTATTTGTTCAGTGTATGTTCAATGGTGTTAATATGTCCTTTGATTGAGTTAAGCTATTTCAGTTGATATTTTATAGTGTGTCTTTCTATGTTGTGATGTTACACTATTGTTTCAGAAAAAGGGTGAAGGTTTGGTACCATTAAAACGTTTAAACCCGCTGCATTTGTTTGCACCTGTCCTAAGTCAGGAATCTGATGTTCAGTAGTTGTCGTTTGTTGATGTGGTTCATAAGTGTTTCTCGTTTCTCGTTTTATATAGATTAGACCGTTGGTTTTCCCGTTTGAATGGTTTTACACTAGTAATTTTGGGGCCCTTTATAGCTTACTGTTCGGTGTGAGCCTAGGCTCCGTGTTGAAGACCGTACTTTGACCTATAATGGTTTACATTTATAAATTTTGACTTGGATGGAGAGTTGTCTCATTTGCACTCATACCACATCTTCTTATATCTAATTAAACTACATGTAAACATTGCTTTTTATCAATGGGAACGTAATTAATTTTAGTTTAAGTTTAGAGTACACTTACACCACACTGAGTTAAGCTCAATAAGAACACGGCCTGAATCACGTCTCGAAAAGCGGATTGATTTGGAGCTTGTACATTTGTATAGATGCTGGTCGTTTGTTGAAGATCAATATGTGAATTCATTTATTTTCGTGAATACCAATTTTAGTAGATTGAGAAAAAATGTATTTTCGTGGATATTTGATTTCGTTGTTCTGTCAAAGTCTACATACAAGCCTATACAAAATATGTACTTCGTCAGACATTGAAATTTGTGGTTCGCCTGTACATACAAAATCCTCAAAAAAAAAATTGGTATCCTACAAATTATATTGAATCCACAGTATACATTGTTTGTGTCGACCAGCCACTGTCACATTGACGTATTGTCCGTGTTTCCTTTAGATTATATAACAAATAAAATGTTAAATCGAAAAACTAAAAAGAAAGAGACCCTCAATATGTGAGTAGATAAAGGACATGACATTTTGAATATTGACCTACTGGATGAATTCTCGTGTTAGAATTAAATTTCAATTCAATTGAATGTTATCCCTACATTGATATATTTGTGTTTTTTCCTTAAATCAATTTAAAAGATAAAGAGCTATCGAATACACAATTCCGTTATTGTATCGTGCTTTAAACTATTGATTATTTGTTTAATTTGCATTGCAAAGTCTTTATCTTTATTCAATATCTTTTTAATAAGCATCCACTTATTTTGTCTTGTTAATGTTTGTGAACCATTTGTTCATGGTTTTTATTACAGCACATCAAGTGATTATGTAAGTCATTTCTTTATCTCCGTTCTTGATATGGTTGTGCGCTTTAATGAATTTATTACTTTTTGTTTTAGGTTTTTTGCAATCGTTGTTCTCCTGACAGCACAACAAGGAATATCACAAACAACAGAAAAAGAGTGGTATGAATATTTTATGAAGACAGGGGAAGCATGCAAAAGTAACACATGTCGACTTGGTGATTCAACATGTGAATGTTACCTAACAATCGAGCATGCTTTAACAATGATTTATACCGGACAGGGAAAACAAGCAGTTCACCTCAAAATAGAAAATGGAAAAGCGGTTAGATCTGACAATGGGAAGGAGTTTGAACGATCACTTGAAAAAACTTTTATTCTTGCTGATGGATACAAGTCACAAATTGTTATTGCTGTCAACGGTAGATTCCCGGGACCTACAATTACAGCTAGGGAAAACCAAGAAGTAATAGTTCATGTACGAAATTTAATGCATACAGATAGCACGACAATTCATTGGCATGGGCTGCACCAAAAAAGATCCCCTTGGTCAGATGGTGTTGCATTTGTAACACAGTGTCCAATTTTACCTGGACAAAGCTATACATATAAATTCAACGCAAAGCCATTCGGAACCAGTTTTTATCATGCTCATATTGGTGACCAAAGAACAATGGGTTTATACGGTCCACTAATAATAATACCAACACCGGGACAAAAAGTTGTTTTGCCACAAGAAGGTGACAAGGTCTTTGTAGCTATTATACAAGATTGGAATCATAATGACGATGCAGATGCATTGTACCTAAAAATGCTATTTGGTGACTTCGACAGCTCAGGTAAACCTTTTACCGAAACCAAAGATCCCTCTGGGGCACAGTATAGCCGTTTTAGATGTCATTCTGGTCTAATTAATGGTAGAGGACGGTTTTACAGTTCATCCACGGTCCACAACGCTGTTCCATTGGAACGATTTGAAGTAGAGAAAAATGAAGATTATCGATTTAGAGTGATTAGCGCAGCTACTATGTATCCTTTTCGAGTCTTTGTTGAAGGTCACAGACCAATTTATATCCTAGCGTCCGACGGATTTGAAATAGATAAAACGGAGGTAGAATCATTTATAATTCATCCAGGTGAAAGAATTGATTTTTTGTTGAACACTGATTCGAAGATTGGTACATACTTATTGGTTGCTGAGACATTAGAGGTATATTCTCTAAACGAATACCACGCAGCTGAAGCTATTATTCATTATAAAACTGCAGATGTCAATCTTACCCCACCAAAGGGGACTCCACATATATGTGATAGCTCTGGCATTACTTGCAGAGTATTTAACTGCCCATTTAACCAATATCCCAGCAAAGAAAATCGAAAGTGCATCACTTTTAATAATGTAATATCAAATGATCCAAATTCAAACCCAGATGAAGTTAAGTCAGACGAGGTTGTCGAAATGTTTTTCAATTTTGCATTTCCCGGCGAGAACGGTTATACCCCTGGATCAGTAAACGGACACCAGTTTTTACCACCTACAGTTGCTGCATATGCTCAACCGGACCTAGTAGACTACACTTGTGACGCATGTAACGCATCTACAATTTGTGAATGCACATATGCCGTAACCATTGACAACGACAATAAAGACAAAGTTTATCAGTTTGTTATTACAAACATAGGAGGAGGTGCCAATTGGTCACATCCAGTTCATTTGCATGGACATTCGTTCTACGTAATGAAAATGGCGTTCCCTACTTATGACAGTGATGGTCAATTAGTTCCAAATGGTGGACAGGACACAATTGACATTATTTGTCCAGACTGTAAAAAGTTTTGTTCTGATGCAAAATGGAGAAATGAAAGTTGGACAAATGGAAAACATCCCGATTTAAACTGGCACAATCCTCCTCAGAAAGACACGATTATAATACCCACTGGAGGATACGTTGTTATTCGATTCAAGGCAGATAACCCCGGTGTTTGGTTTTTTCACTGTCATATTGACTTACATAACACCAATGGTATGGGAATGATAATCAATGAGTCACCAAACAGCCAACCGAAAGTGCCCAACAATTTTCCAAAATGTAATAGTTTTAAAAATTACGGTAAGTAAATATTGACATATAAGTGAACACATATCGCTAACTTGTTTGTTTAAGTCTACAACAATATTGTCTTAAGATACATTTGCATAATGTTAAATGAGGTTGCCTTTAATCATGGAGCAACTTATCCTGTTACCTCTTCCTTAGGACATGAAATCACTTCTTTTGTGAAGGGTTCGTTTAACTCAGTCCTTAGTTTTGTTTTCTAATTTGTGATTCTAAATTTGTCGTCGTTTTTTCGCCTGCTTCCCGCCTTAAGCTTCTTGAATAAATGTGTCGTCCCAACAATCAGTTGGGGACCCATTCTTTCTGCTTATTGGCGTTTCAATTTTCCATTGAAGAGTAATCTCCCTGGACTGTTATGTATCCCTGCATAAAAATAACGAACGTATTATAGGATACTTGGAAGGAAGCTAATGTCTTTTTGGCAAACATTCAAGTGTATTTAGGACGATAACTGTACGGTATTAAACCCTTGGTTAATTCAACATGATGGGTCACACGATACTATTTTGCAAAACGATGTATTAACAATATCCATGGTGATCTGTCTTTCCACTCACTTCTCGGTGCCGTGTGCTTGTAGCGCCTTTATATTCCTTTGAAAGCTTTGACATTTACGCCATTGTCTTCGAATCAATTGTGTTCAAACTAACCACATGAAGGTTATTACACCAGTCCATGCAATGTCACTGAAATCGCCATTATGCTGTTACAAATATGTTATCTAAACTGCCACCAAAGAAGTTTTATGTTAAACATTAAATAAACAGACATAAAAATTGCAAGGACAATATAACATGTATAAATTATATACTAGTTAACAATATTCTGGCACTATAGTTTAATATTCACTAAGTTTGGGTTATCGAAACTGCGAAGTTTGTACATCTCACCTTGAAATAAAATTAGTTAGTTTTTCAGAAATATTATTTTCTGTCTTCAAAATATGTCATCAAATTAATTACTAATATTCAATAATTAAGGCAGACTGACTGATAAGATTATTTCAATGTTCGGCTTTATATGCATTCAATTCCGACCAAAAATATCAGGTGGTGTTGCTTGAACTTCTCCTTTCTGATAAATATTCAAATCTATATTACAACATATACTACCAAGATGGAAGCATGTTGAAGCAATGAAATCATATTTATTTGCCTGCTTGTCAGGAAATTGTTACTACTCAATAAGTAAGGCGTCAAAAGAAATAAAGGCAACAGTAGAATACGCTGTTCAAAAGTCATAAATCTATTGAGAGAAAACAAATCCGGATTACAAACTAAAACCGAGGGAAACACATCAACTATAAGAGGGTTGTAAGTAAGGCGTCAAAAGAAAGATTGAAGTCAACAATTTAACAAAATGAGCTAAATTTCACAAATATACAAAAGATGATCTTACCGTCAGACATATAACAATAATCCTAAATTCTATAAACTGTTTATTTTGTAGATTCTAGTCATTTCCGACTGAATTTTAAAATTTATGATCTAAGTGTGTCCAATGAGAATAGACAATTCCAAGGATCACAGTTAATTATAATGTAATCCATTAGCAGGTTGTCCACAGACAACAAATATTCCACAAGAACTTGATATATCCTACAGATGATATTTTCACAGTTCGTAATAATATCAAAAGATAAATCCACTGATGAAAAAATATATGCTATTAGTAACTCGTAATGTAATAGCACAGAATGATATATAAAACCTGAATTGGTTCTGTTCTCTGAGTCTCCTGAAATGAATGGTTAAAAGTCCTGGTTTGAGATAAATCTTGAAATTTCTTACAGGCTGTATACAAATAAAAAAAAAATCTATAACTAGTTGCATTGTTCATCATTAATAAGATAGTTTATCAAACTACGCGACGGACATAAGTGTGTTTTAGATCAGCACTACAAAAAGGACTTATAAAACCTGAAAAAAGTTGTTTTGATCAAAAGAAATGCTAATTGTAATACTTGCTTCTTTTCTAAAACGAAACGTAATAGTTATTGTGTTAATGAGTTCTACGCTATTGTTGGTACGGTATCCAGATAACCAATAGAGTACGTGCTGTCGGTCCTTGATTATCATTTTTTTTTTAGAAAAAGAAGGATTTTTTTCACAGTTTCTACAGAAATACATCTTTCCTAGTAATCAAAATGGTAACAGTAAAGTTAAAGCAAAAACAAATTAAATGTTGTGTTGTTTTTAAATCATTTCTATTCGTTATCTTTAACAGTTGAAGTTCACTCTACTTCTGTTTTCCCATTATTTCGTTCGTCCGCATAAGGTGTATATGAAAAAAGATAAAATAACAAAAATACCGAACTCTAAGAAAAATTCGGAACGGAAAGTCCATTATCAAATGTCAAAATTAAAAGCTCAAACATTTCAAACGAATGGAAAACAACTGTCAATATGCCTGACTTGGTACAGACATTTCCTTATGTCGAAAATGGTGGATTAAACCAGGTTTAATAGCTAGCTAAAACTCTCATATTTGTTAGACAGTCGCATGAAATTCCATTATATTGACAACAGTCAGTTACTCAACTTCGCAACTCTTCTGGTAATTTTTTTTTACTGCATCTTTGTACATAAATTAGATACTTGCATATCATGGAAATTTGTGTTTTAAACACAATATCCTACAGCTAGCTTTAATGATTATTTTTCTTATTTCAGCATGGAAGATACATAGTTCGTGGTTGCAACTCATCTTACAGCTTCTGTTTACAACTTTGTTCTATTTCCCACAACTGTTGTAGATTACACACGCCAGGGAATGTACATATCATGACGGTTTATAGACTTAAACATTTTTTTCTTTTTATTTCATGCGCTGTTTGCAAATACATTGTTTTACTCAGGCAAGCACACATGGCATAATGCGGTATACGTTTATAAAACATTTGGGACGGGACATTGTGTCCAGTTTTAAGTTGAAGACATAATTACAAAATGATGATGATAAATGTACGAATGTATTCGGCTCACTTAGGTCAAGCTTACAATCTAACAAGTAGGGTAACGGAATCTGCCGTAGCCAAAAAACATCTGTCCGACCATGATGAAATCATGTAACGAAAAGTTAACATTTATCAGGCACTTTTTGCCATAAAATCTTTTAATCATGTCATTTAAATTTATGTTCGCTTATTAAGAAATGTTAATATATGCGAAGTACGATCGCGATGTACAGCACCAACTGCATCGTCATATTATTCCACCATTAGGACGATACCATGCCAAATTTAAAGTGTACTGCAATACCCTAAATGCAAAAAAGTATGTCACGTATAATGATGAAAAGGTCCATTTGTAAGTTTCATTTATTAACAATATATGTTAAGTGTGTTTTCTTAATTTTTTATATGTGTGTTTATAAGCTATGGTTTGTATTTGTGTGTTAGAAACAGCAGAAATAAATGTCTTCTATGTAAATATGTTGTTCAAAATAATTCATAGATCCAACGTAATAGCTTAAACACGGATAAAGATCCGGTAAAAATGATATCTGTGATTATGTCCCATTTTACAATGCAAACAAAAAAAAAAAATAAAAAAAGATTGTTCATCGAATTTTCGTAAAAAAGGGTGTTTTTACTCATAGAAGTTGCAAGTCTTGCAATGCTGACCTTAGATAATATTGGTTCTTTTGTTAAAATTATGCAAGGATTTACATTAAATGCTGCAAAAGATTAATAACACCAGGCCAGTTCTGAATACGTTATTAACCAAATGTTTTACAACATATAGGTTTGCATAAATATATATTCAAACAACAAGTTATTTGATAAACATCAACTGGATAACAAACAAATTTCACTCACACCACCCACGATATCGAACCCAAGGACTCTCTCTCTCTCTCTCTCTCTCTCTCTCTCTCTCTCTCTCTCTCTCTCTCTCTCTCTCTCTCTCTCTCTCTCTCTGTGTGTGTGTCTCTCTCACACATGAATATTACACACATACAAAACAATCGTGGAAACATTATGTAGTGCTAAAATAAGCCGAAACATCCATGTGTAATGACTCCGTGGGATATTTCATGACGGACATATCTGAAACAATGAGAAATTTATAAAAAATAACTTTCATATCTAGTATCATTGATTAATATATTGATTGACCATTGGTGTTTAACGCCACTGTCATCATTCTTTGATATATGGAAGCAGCCAGTGTTTATAAGGTGTTGGAAGCTGTTGTACCGGAGAGAACCACGACCTTCGGCAGGCTTATTGACAGCACTAAGCAAATTACATGTACTATATATATATATATATATATATATATATATATATATATATATATATATATATATATATAAGAAGATGTGGTATGAGTGCCAATGAGACAACTCTCCATCCAAGTCGCAATGTATAAAAGTTAACAATTATAGGTCAAAGTACGGACTTTAACATGGAGCCTTGGCTCATACCGAACAGCAAGTCATAAAGGGCCCCAAAATGACTAGTGTAAAACAATTCAAACAGGAAAAACAACTGTCTAATTTATATAAAAAATCGAGAAACGAGAAACACTCATGAACCACACCAACAAACGACAACCACTGAACAACAGGCTCTTGACGTAGGACAGGTGCATACAAATGCAGCGGGTTTAAACGTTTTAATTCGGCGCCAACCTTCACCCTAACCTGAGACAGTAGTGTAATATTACAACATAAAAGACACACTATAAGATATCAGTTGAAATGGCTTAACTAGTATTAAATCTAATATTGTTAAATTTTATCATATTATATTAATGAAAAAATAAATAAATGGAAAAAAAATAATTCTGAACTTAAAATTTTACTGACTAATGCATCATATATGTGACTACTAGTACCGAAGTACTGGGTACAAGTCGGATTGGGTACCAACCAGTAGCTCACTGACTCAGTAAACAGTGAACTACATGACTCTCCCGCCATCTTACTTACACGTTTTGCCTTCATCATAGGCTAATTGAAAATAAAAAAATGTTGTAAGATTTCCAATGAAACAACTATCCAACTGAACCAAATGACATGAATATACATGTATAATCAGCTATAAAAGGTCCCGACATGAAAAATGTAAAATTATTTAAAAAAAAAAAAAAAAACCAACGACTTTATTTACTACAAAACAATAAACGACAAATGTGACAGACATCAACCAACGATGACCACTGAATTACGACTTATGGTCATGAATATGAATGATTGTTGAACAAGAATAAACTGCAAAAATCAGTCGAAAATGGCTTGACTTATCAAACTAGGACGAGGAACAAACACGACGAAAAATAAGACACAAATTATTGTTCTAAGAGTTCTTACAGTTACTGCAAGTTATCCTAAAACATGCAATTGTGTAGTCGATTTGGTCAGAGCTCATTGGATGCTTGGATGCTTGTTGCTTCAATTGTAAATTACAAACGATGTTAGAAAATAACAACAACACGTTATAAATCTCATGCGCCCTAAGCGCTTTCTTTCACACGCCTTTTCTGTGTCTCCCGTTAAAATATTAATGTTGGAGTCTAGCTGCATGTATTTAGTATATATTGCAGATTGAGCCTTTGGTTTTATGGTCTTTTTCTAGTCGATTAATTGGGATTCTAAAGAAAAGCCCACTTGTATTGTATTATGAGATATGAGAAGCAAATCAAAAACTAATATTGGAAGCTGATGTCGGTTAAATTTTGAAAACGTTGTTTTCCGTCTTGGTACCGTTCTCATTGATTTGGTTTTGATCTGGAATTTTCGGTCGTTCCGTAGTCACTTCTTTTCAGTTGCACAAAGGTAACTTGTAGCCAGTCATGCTTTTTTTTTTTTTTTTTAACTTTTTGTTAAACTGTTCCCGCAATTTAGACTTTTAACTTCATATGTACTATCGTAAATCGACTGTGATACTATGAGACACTGATGCTTAACTTTCTTAGATGATCATATACAACTTTTCTTTTGAGATTTTAACGTATCAATTTGGTGAATCGTCCTCAGATTAACTTGCGTCGAAGAAGTGAATCTTTTAGACCCAGTCCGCTATGCATAATTATGATGGACCATTTCTTTGAATTTAATCAATAAAAGATTCAAACGTCAAATTTCTTCAATGACATGCTGTACCATTTGATATTTGGGCGATAGAAATTCAAATCCAACTACGTTTGGCGTTTTTAATTTGATGATCGGTTAAAAAATAAGTCGCAATACTTTTGAACCTTGAACCTTAAAGTACACGAGGGGTTGTGACTTTGCGGATTTAAGTAAAGATTTAAGGAGTTTATGAAAATGATTATGGTATGAAGTAAATTCAGGGGAAATTGGCCCTATCTCCTTGGACTACCACTGAAAAATGACGTGATATTTGATAGGGATAAAATTAACAACAAGCCATCCATAGACTCCTCGAAGAGTTGTTGCAAGGGTTCATAAACGTGGAAAGCTCATGGCAATAACCCTGCACAATCTTCGTATATAACATCCAATTCCTGTGCACACACATACAAAAAAACCAAACAGACAACGAATGGTACTGAAAGCCTGACTTGTTACGGGCACAACAATTGACAGTTTAACGTAAAAAAATCTCCTTTTTTCCTTTTTAGACCTAATGTCGTTTAATTTAAACACAGAATAAAAACCTGCCTAACACAGCTACAAGCAGGATGACCACTATATAACAATAGCCCTTGCTATAGTCTATTGGTCTTGATGAAATTATGTAATCTTATCCACATATGTTGCTTGAACAATCATTCATTCTAAACTGATTTCTACTGTTCGTATTGCCGTGTGTTTGTTTATTATACACAGGCTAGAGCAATAGGGGGACGGTAGAGATCTCACAAGTTAAACCCCGCCACATCTTTGCGCCTGTCCTAATTCAGGAACCTCTGGCCTTTGTTAGTCTTGTATGTTTTTTTTTTTTTTTATTTCATTTATATTTTTCAGAGTTTAGTGTGACGTCCGTTTTCACTGAACTAGTACACATTTTTGTTTAGGGGCCAGCTGGAGCCCGCCTTCGGGTGCGGGATTTTCTCGCTGCGTTGAAGACCCATTGGTGGCCTTCGGCTATTTTCTGCTCTTTGGTCAGGATGTTGTCTCTTTGACACAATTCTCATTTCCATTCTCAATTTTACTCGTTCATTTTTTTTTTCTTTCTTTAAGAGAAAATCGGAGTGACTACGTTTTAATTGAAACATTTATACTTCGTATGAAGTACCTTTGACGAAAGTCCACGAAACAACAACATAACTATTATTGTATTCTTTGTGACGGATAGAACGATTTTTATTTCATGAAATTGATAAAAAGTAAAGTAACAAAAATACCGAACTCCAAGGGAAATTCAAAACGGAAAGTCCATTATAAAATGGCAAAATCAAAAGCTCATGTTGGAAATGGTGGATTAAACCTGGTTTTATAGTTAGCTAAACCTCTCACTTGTATGACAGTCGCATAGAATTCCATTATATTGACAGCAATGTGTGAACAAAACAAACAGACATAATAAAATCAAAAACTTGGTAATAAATTGTTCAAATAAGGCCTTTGAAAATAGTGGAATTAATTACTTTTGGAGTGTCAAAAATTCGTTGGAAGTACTTGATAAATTACATGCTTATATTAGTGATTTCGAATCTGTTCAAAGTTTTGATTTTTCTACCCTATATACCACGTTGCCTCATAATCTTATTAAGAAAAAATCACACACCTGATTAAATGGGCATTTAAAAAGTCAGAATGCGAATATATATATATGTTCAAACTCTTTTAGGTCATTTTTTTAGTAACAACAAACAAAGGAAGTATATCAATTGGACCTGCTTTGATACTATAACTGCCCTTGAATTTTTACTAGATAACATTTTTGTTCGCTATGGAGATTCCGTATATCGTGAGGTTATCGGACTAACTGTGCACTACTTATTGCGGACATGTTTCTGTATTGTTATGAGTTACAATTTATGACTAAAATCAGCAAGGACCCATCGAAACAACATCTGATTCAAAAAATTTAATAACACTTTTAGATATTTAGATGATATATTGGCTCTCAATAATGACCACTTCAGTATGTACACTAAAGAGATTTATCCTGCCGAACTGACTTTAAATAAAGCTAATACTAACAATGAACACTGCCCTTTCCTGGATCTTGATATCTTTATCTTTAACGGGAAACTTAATACCAACATTTATGATAAAAGAGATGATTTTTCATTTCCTATTGTTAATTATCCATTTTTAAATGGTGACGTTCCCTTGTCGCCATCTTATGTTGTTTATATATCTCAACTTGTTCGATTCGCTCGTGTATGTAACAACGTATTTGATTTCAACGAAAGAAATCTTTGTATTACTGAAAAATTATTACATCAAGGTTTTCGATATCACAAACTAGTCAAAACATTTACTAAATTTTATCATCGGTACAAGGACATCATTCGTAAATATAAATCAACATGCAGACATCTTATACGTTCAGGTATTTCACATCCAATATTTTATGGTAATATTCTTTACAAAGCACAAAAGTGTCGGCATTCACCTCAAAAGCTAACCAAACCTTTAAACAGACTTATTCGGAAAGGATATAGTTACGATACTGTTGTCAAGTCATTAACGATTGCATATTTTGGTATTAATATTGATTCACTCATAGGGTCTTTGCATCGGAAATAACACATTTATTCTAAAACCAGTTGTTGGCATGATACGGGTTATGTTCTTCTCATATATTTTATGATAGTATGATACTAAACCCCTAAGAGGAGGGATTGCACTTGATTTTCATATGATGAAGACATAATCTTTCAATCAGTTTAATTGAGGTTTGGAGGTGGCATGTCAGTAACTGCTAGTAGTCCTTTGTTCACTTATGTATCATTGTCATTTTGCTTAGTTTCTTTTGTTACCTATTCTGACAACGGACTCGGACTTCTTTAAACTGAGTTTTACTGTGCGTATTGCTTTGTGTTTCTTTTTTCTACGTTGACTAGAGGAATAGGGGGAGGGTTGAGATCTCAAAAAAACATGTTTAACCCCGCCGCATTTTTGCGCCTGTCCCAAGTCAGGAGCCTCTGGCCTTTGTTAGTCTTGTAAGTTTTTTTTAATTTTAGTTCATTCATATGTTTTGGAGTTTAGTGTGACGTCCATCTTCACTGAAGTAGCACACTATTTTATTTAGGGACCAGCTGAGGACCACCTCCGGGTGCGGGATTTTCTCGCTGCATTGAAGACCCATTGGTGGCCTTCGGCTGTTGTCTGCTCTTTGGTCGGGTTGTTGTCTCTTTGACATATTCCCCATTTCCATTCTCAATTTTATAATAGGTAAAAACGTCAAAAATAGGGGTACAGCAATCAACATTGTAATATAATCTTAATCACTATAAAAACAAATAAATGTTTCAACAAAGAAACACAAAATAAAATATATAGACAAAGTACACAAGAAAAAATGAGAGACAAGATCTCAAAATTGACCATAGCACAATGACGGAGAATTTCAGGAACTCAATGGAATATATTGCCAATTAATGATGACTGACAATAGAAACTCTCCCAAACAATCTTTGAGAACACGTTACGAAAGTTACTTCACGTCTTGATCTGTATTCTAAACTTGAATGTCAATGGTATTTTTAAACACGTTATAACTGCATATCACATGTAGTTGCATTGTAAATTGATACTTTGAAAACAAAAAAGAACATCTGTTGTAAAGTTGTCATCAAATGAAATTTGAGATAAATTCTATAAAGTCATGTCACGATTTTCAATTTGTCATTCCGCATTCGTCATTCCTCTAAACATGTTGAATATGTTTGCTCTTGCGTTTTGTGTATTTGTCCTGTCTGGTGGCTTCATGATTGAGGGAACCCATGCAGGTATGTTTAATTTTTGTTCACGACATGTACTACTATTTGATATGTTTGAGTTCGCCCTTTAACATATTTATAGTAAATAGCATTCCAAATGTTGATCATTTTTGTTTTGCTCTACCATTAGTACAAACATGTATTCATTCACAATGCATACATGTATGCAGGAAAAAAAAAAAGATTTTAACCTCAATTTCTGTTGAAAACATGCTAGATTAAAAAAAAATCGCTCTTTAACGGAAAGGATACATTTCTTTGATGAAATGTCTAATCTGACTATGCGTAAAGGCATTTAAAACCATTCATCTTTTGTGTGTGTAGTGTTGGCTTTGGATGGGGAGGAGCATGTTTTTTGTTAAACTATATGATCCTGAATTATGCGGAAAAAAACATAATTTGTCAAATCATTTGTGCCGAGAGAGCCTTTCCCCCTCCCACACACGCATACTCAAGTAAACGTTGTCTAGAAAAAGTTTTAAATTACTTCTTTCATATACGCGTCTCGCTTTACTATACTAAGATAAGAAAAGGCAAATAATAGCATAAAAGCAAGTAGATGTAACATAAAGAAGAAATTAACGAAGCTGAAAATAAAGATTAATAATTAATAACACTTCAATATAGAATATGCTTAAAAAGCCTCGATATTACAGTAATCATGAAAATTCATTTTGCACAAATAGATATAGGAATTGGTATGCAGTTTAATTTTGATAAAATCATATTAGTCCATTGTCTTCAATATCTTGTTTTTATCAGAAAAATGCAGGTACCCCTTTAAGAAGATAGGGGATGGTTGTTACTTTATTAACAGGCAGAAAACGACGGCAGATAGAGCATTTGTAAGTTGATAATCATAATGTCATGTCCAAAAAGATATTTAAAAAAAGATTTTGATATTAAATTTAAAGTCACACAGCTCCATGTATGTAACGCTTCGAGATAGACCAAAATCGTAATTGTGAAAGAGTTTGCATTATTTTAGTCCTTAATCCTAAACATGTATAAAAAAGGCATTTTAAACCAATTATGTAGTTATTTTTATAGCGTTATAATTGTTTTCTTTCGGATACAAAATAATTAATTTTGTTAAAGACTTTCTACGAAGCCAAAGTTTACAAAACATTTTGAAAACATAATTTTCAATATGAAGCTTTCAAAACACAACATGGAAATAACATAGAAATATTGTAATCATTGAAAATTATTAAAAGATTATGATATCCTGTATATTTAGTTTAATCATCTATTTCACATTATTATTACAAGTAGAAAGGTATGTTTGTTTATCATATTCATTCGAAAAAAATGTGGTCACACTCGATAAAACCCGATTAAATCACTCGTCAAAACATAATCCCAACCGGACACTTTACTTACTGTGATGTGAGTCATCATCAACATCATGTTACTAAGTTATTTAGTTAAAATTTGCAGTAAAAACATATACATATAAGGACCCAATGTAGTACTCCGTTGTTTTTGCATTGTTACATTTATTTATACAGTATTTGTACTTGTACGTTAAGCAATCAATCAATCAATTAAACTGGTAAATAAGATAATACATGAAAAGGTTTCAATGATTTTTTTTGTTGTTGCGATTTCATGTAATTGCATTTTGGGGCACATTTGTTTACGATAAGATGCTTTGCTGTGATTCGTTCAAAAGTACACACAGGAACAAAAGTACATACAGGAAACAAGTCTATCATTTAAATGATATATATTATAAGTGCACTATGAATATGACTGTAACTTTCACTTATTTTTAGATATGTTTAATCAATTTTTACATTTAAAAAAATAAACAATCTTTTAAAAAGGCATTGTGTTTACGGCGTGGTGCATACCTTGCCAATTTTGAGACGCTGGAAGAGGCCATGTTGGTGAAGTATGAACTTCAACAAATGCACAAAGGTATGTTACATTGTAGTCATTAACGTTGTAATGTTTTTGTGTTATTGTTTGTCTTACATGTTAATGCACAAAGAAACTTGGTCCCAGTACCAATCATCAAAGCTCTTTAGTGAAGCTAAACATACAATTAGATGTTTATTATATGGTTGCAGATAAGAGCATGCACTAATACATTCTTGCATAAACGAGTTTGGCATATTATCAATTCTGCACGTTTTCAAATTGAACTTAATTTGTAAATCAATTGAATTTTCTAATCAAACTCAATTTCCGTCTAATAAAGCATTTCCATTCCGTGCCTACTATATAATTCTTCCTTCAATATTAACTCTGAAATATCTTTTTTTTTCACGTACACGTTTCCTCCAATCTCCACCTTAAAAAAGATAAACTTAATTTTAAGACTTATTTATTATTCTTTACATATTTGCTGTCGTGTATTTCAATGAACATGTTTATTTCGGGGCCTTTTATAGCTGACTAGGAGGTATGGGCTTTGCTCATTGTTGAAGGCCGTACGGTGACCTTTAGCTGTTAATTTATGTGTCATTTGGTCTCTTGTGAATAGTTTTCTCATTGGCAATCATACCACATCTTCTTTTATATGTTAACTTTCTTCCCGTTTCTCTTCCATCTGTCCGTTCAAGGGGGTTTAAGATTTCTTCTTTTAAGAAAAGAAACTAATGTTAAGGTAGTATGGGTGTCTTTCGCCATCTTGGATTGTAAATAACAGAGAACCTAAGGTCCAGATTTTCAATCAAATTAGCAAAATTTGATGAGGAATGCAAATAAATAATGTGGATTTTCATTTAAAAGAACAAATTTATAAGATTTTAACTTATTAATATTAATATTTTAACAAGTGTAGATTATTTTTGCTTGATTTGTAATGTTTTTAAATTTGCATTTTAAGGGGAGGTAACTCTGAAATAGTGCATTTTCTGAAGGAATCTACATGACATTTTGCTATTTTATATTTTAGCCTGAAAAAATGTACGGTGACCCTCTCTTTTCTTTTTATATTCTCAAAACATGTTCTAAAAGCTATCTTCTCGTATTTCATTTTACAATTCTATCATTTAGTTTAGCTTTTAATCACATAACGATTTTCTTGTATAAGCGATACAAAATGTGTCATTTTGTCACAACCTGTTGCTTGAGAAAATGCTCGGTGACCTATCATTTTATTATATTTTTGAACATATCACAATATATACTACGTTTCGGCAAAGTATGAACAAATTTTATCATTTTAAATATATATTCCCATACCACCTTGAACACTCATAAAAATGCTTTAAGAGGGAAAAAGGGTGGTATAAATTGTAACGTAACGTTTAAAACATGCACACTCTGAATATAAAATAGAAGAATTAAATGCATTATTGCAATCCCATCGTGGTACGAAAAAAAAAAAATAACAAAAATACCAAACTCCAATGGAAATTCAAAACGGAAGTCCTTTATAAAAGGGCAAAATCAAAAGCTCAAACACATCAACCGAATAGAAAAACAACTGTTATATTCCTGAATTGGTACAGGCATTTCTTTATGTAGAAAATGGTGGATTAAACCTTGTTTAATAGCTAGCTAAACCTCTCACTTGTATGACAGTCACATAAATTTCCATCATATTGACAACAATGTGTGAGCAAAACTTATTAGTTTCATTCGATATTCACGCCATATTGAAATCATAACTTAATGAATATCGGTTCCGATTGGTTGCCTCATGGTGTGGCTTAGGTCCGCTGGAAAGAGATATATAGTTGGTAACATGTCCCGAACAGGTGAAGATATAAAATACGGGAGATAATGAATAAAATGCAGTTTTCGTATGACTTTATCAACAATGTTGAACTCCAAAGCACTCCGTACCTTTTTAGACAGGTTAAGCTGTATCATTTCGTATTTATTCGTCACAATGTACACTCTAAATAATCAATTGCCAATTGCAGTATTTTGGCATTCCCTGCACTATTATTAGTTCTTAGACTAGCCTTTATACATGCATCTTATATGTTTCCATAAGGTTGCAGTTATTTTTAAATAGTACTTTGAATTTTTTTACAGTCCAAAATCAGCGAAGTTTTTACTAATTTTGTATGAAAGATCTCCTGATACTTTACTTCTCCAATGGCGTTACTAAGTGTGTTTTAGATATGATATTTTAAATTATCACGTATTTTTTATGTAAACATTGGGTTTTGCATATGTAATAACCGCAAAATTTTCCTACTCATGATGCTGCCCGGGGCAAAAAAGTGGTTATTGGTTATTGTGCCCCCATTCCAAATGACGTGACGTCATTGTTTCCTTAACGACAATGACGGTGTTTGTATTGAAAATTATGAGAATATTCTGCTACAATGGCGACTAGTAACAATGTCTAACCAACTATTGTCGATTTAGCCCTAGTTATGGCAAATTATCGCTTTTGTGTATTGCCATATTGAAAAATAATGGGAAATATTACAATAAATTTGTACGCAGTAAATGAAAAAAAAAAAAAAAAAAAAAAATAACAAGTGCGAATGGGATATCGCTTGATATCAACTCGAGTTATTTAATTTCAATATAATAATAAACGAGCCTTCGGCGAGTTTATTATTACTATTTAAACTAAATAACAAGAATTGATATCAAGCGATATCCCATTCTCACAAGTTGTTAATCCTATTTCTCTTATGGTCAACACTCTCATTGTGTTAAATTAAAATTCCGCGAATCGTTGATCTAGTCTTTTGCACATTTCAGTATGACTTCATATGTCCTTTTCCGGTGTCAAACTTTAACATCAGACATTTTAAGACTTTTTGTACGCTTCAGAATGTAATAAATTTGACAAAAAGAAGATTGTTAGGTGAAAATGTGAGTGTTTTTTATATTATTAAAGAAATCACATATGTCCGTTGCCATGGACGAAATGTACATCGTCGTAACCTTTGAAAATCATCAATGACCTAACGAATAGCCAATGGAAATGCCGTAATATCGTCTTATATGATGTTGGATAAGCCAATCAGATTAACGCAGATTTTCGTATCACTTTTTTGTATCACACTCCGTGCAGTGTGATACGAGAAATATCTATTCATGCAAAAAATAGATAACAGGCTACCACCATATGAGAATAAATAGCTATAATTGAACGTTTTTCTCTTTTCTGCAGAAATTAAATATGTGATAAATAGATTATAACATGTCTTTTCCATATTGGCCCTGGTATCATCCCTCGACCCATATCGACCCTCGACTAAAGCCTCGGGCAGATATGGTAGTCTCGTGATGATACCAGGGCCAATATTGAAAAGGGGATGTTATAATCTATAAATATAATAGGAGCCGAATACCACGAAAACTACACAACGGACAGTGTGTCTGATTATCTGATTATCATAATTTTACTTAGAAATGACGTTCATCAATAATTTATCCCAACTTTGAAGTGTTTGGCTGCTAGAAATAGATACAGCGAAACAAGTTGAGGAATTTAATATTTATAGGAACAAGATATAAGATAGCAAATTTAATAACCTGTTAAAAGCTGTGTTATAGATCATGTCCTTTCGGCGTCCGTCTGTGATACGTACCGAGAGAATTTGAGTCTCCAACTGTTAAATTTATGCTTGGATGAGTATCATCTATATTTCTTCCCTGTTCTTAAACTGTTTTTCAAGTTATATATAATATTTTTTTTGGTACATCTTTTTTGGTCTTTTAGAAAATGCTGTTTGTGCTGTATTTAGACCCCTCTATCAAGAAATTTGTTTTGCATGCACATGTATAAAAATTGCGGTTTTTATCCAACGCAATCATAGGTTTGAACGTTGTTTTCAATTTAGACTTGTTAATATATATATATATATATATATATACAACTCGTCTAAACATCAGCCCAACAATGTTAGATCTGTAAATTTGCTTTCGCAAATTTTTTGTTCTTCCCTCGCCGGAATTCGAACTCATGCTACTTAGATATCGTGACACCAAATCGCCTGCACTGTATCCGACACGCTAGACCACACGACCACCTAGGCTTCACAATAATAAAGCTTTCGGTGACCGGGTGTTACCTTTCCTCGTCAGTTTTAATCTAGCGTCGTAATACAGTACATGATATATAAGGCATGAAGATGGAATTGTTACAGATCAGCTGAAATATCTATTGTAAAGGATCCTACAAATTAATGCAAGATACAGTCACAGAAATAATTATATTTATAAGTACGTCTGAACCAGTGACAACTCTACAACAGATTTCTCCATCGGATCACCAGCAGTGATGGCGATACATGGCTGTGTACATTTCTGTATATACAACTCGTCTAAACATCAGCCCAACAATGTTAGATCTGTAAATTTGCTTTCGCAAATTGTTTGTTCTTTCCTCGTCAGTTTTAATCTAGCGTCGTAATACAGTACATGATATATAAGGCATGAAGATGGAATTGTTACAGATCAACTTGTACGATTCATGCCTTATATACCATGTACTGTATTACGACGCTAGATTAAAACTGACAAGGAAAGGTAACACCCGGCCACCGAAAGCTTTATTATTGTGAGGCCTAGGTGGTCGTGTGGTCTAGCGTGTCGGATACAGTGAAAGTTCTTTATAAAATTGCAAAATCAACAACTCATGTCGGAAATGGTGGATTAAACCTGGTTTTATAGTTAGCTAAACCTCTCACTTGTATGACAGTCGCATAGAATTCCATTATATTGACAGCAATGTGTGAACAAAACAAACAGACATAATACAATCAAAAACTTGGTAATAAATTGTTCAAATAAGGCCTTTGAAAATAGTGGAATTAATTACTTTTGGAGTGTTAAAAATTCGTTGGAAGTACTTGATAAATTACATGCTTATATTAGTGATTTCGAATCTGTTCAAAGTTTTGATTTTTCTACCCTATATACCACGTTGCCTCATAATCTTATTAAGAAAAATTCACACACCTGATTAAATGGGCATTTAAAAAGTCAGAATGCGAATATATATATGTTCAAACTCTTTTAGGTCATTTTTTAGTAACAACAAACAAAAGAACTATGTCAATTGGACCTGCTTTGATACTATAACTGCCCTTGAATTTTTACTAGATAACATTTTTGTTCGCTATGGAGATTCCGTATATCGTGAGGTTATCAGACTAACTGTGCACCACTTATTGCAGACATGTTTCTGTATTGTTATGAGTTACAATTTATGACTAAAATCAGCAAGGACCCATCGAAACAACATCTGATTCAAAAAATTTAATAACACTTTTAGATATTTAGATGATATATTGGCTCTCAATAATGACCACTTCAGTATGTACACTAAAGAGATTTATCCTGCCGAACTGACTTTAAATAAAGATAAATACTAACAATGAACACTGCCCTTTCCTGGATTTTGATATCTTTATCTTTAACGGGAAACTTAATACCAACATTTATAAATGATATATAAGGCATGAAGATGGAATTGTTACAGATCAACTTGTACGATTCATGCCTTATATATCATGTACTGTATTACGACGCTAGATTAAAACTGACGAGGAAAGGTAACACCCGGCCACCGAAAGCTTTATTATTGTGAAGCCTAGGTGGTCGTGTGGTCTAGCGTGTCGGATACAGTGCAGGCGATTTGGTGTCACGATATCTAAGTAGCATGAGTTCGAATCCCGGCGAGGGAAGAACAAAAAATTTGCGAAAGCAAATTTACAGATCTAACATTGTTGGGCTGATGTTTAGACGAGTTGTATATACAGAAATGTACACAGCCATGTATCGCCATCACTGCTGGTGATCCGATGGAGAAATCTGTTGTAGAATTGTCACTGGTTCAGACGTACTTATATATATATATATATATATTATTTAAATTTCACATGCACTTGTCTCTGAGAAAATACTCTTTAAGCCTTTAAAACATGTCAAGTTAATTAATGGTATATATGCATATTTGTCAGAGACTGTGTGTGCTTAATTTTTCAGAATTGTCAGATTTTTTACTTCAAATTAAGAACACTTAAATATTATAAAAAAAACAAAACATGCTCTCATCTGAAGACGTCGGATATCTTTTTTTAAAGATAGTACTTGTTTAGAACTGACAACCAAGAATACAATACAGTGTTGTTTATCCTTTAGCTGATAAATTACTCATTTTTCTTTTCAAACGGATTTGTATTCACAAATTTAAGAATTCTAAATAGCATAACCGATAATTTAACTTTAAATTATTTCACAGTGTATTTCAAAGAAAATCTAAACGTTGATTATCATGTTTATGTTATTTTACTACATAGCACAGTAAACATTTTTAAAATTTGTAATTAATATGTTGATTTTGCCTTAAAGTCATAAGCTTCTATGTCGGAGGTCGGAACATAAACAGATACATCCCTGGTGGAGACTGGAGATGGATACAAAACGGTAAAATGACCAAGATGACGTACAAAGCTTTTGCTTCTGGTCAACCGAACGGAAGTAATTCTAATTCTCAAGACTGTATGCTGTTTTATGCAGGAGTAGGACACGGCATTATCGACGAAAATTGTAATAATTACCCCCATGGCTACATTTGTGAGAAATGAAAGTAATAAACTTATTCTTGATTATAACTTTTTCTTCTTTGTTATTGTTATTTTTAGTTCGTTCCTTGTTTAAACTGTTACGTTGTTGTATTAATGTTTGGGTATTACTATTTAAGATTTTTATATATTGCTAGGTAAAAGGCAAAAACAATAATGACGAATTTAGGTTTGATTTACCAGTAAAAACAATTTTTCCAAAAAAAAAAAAATAATCCTTTTGAAACTACCAAACTTAGCCACAATCATCCTTGTAGGGTCTAGTTTTCACGATGTGTCTGCCGATGATCTCTCTTGTCAAACAAATATGGCCACAACGGGTTAACTAATATAGTTGTAAAATGCCAGTGTTTCCCCAGTGTTCCCATTATCTAGTAAATCGTTATACTTATAGAAAATCTGATGAGGCAGGAATGTTCGAAATGGCGAGGTCTATTGGCCTTCTATTTTGACCAAAACTGTCATACGACCCCTTAAAGTAGTTATTGCCCTATTATCTTCAAAGCTATAATAGATATATAGAAAATATAAATAACCAAAATGATGAGCAGAACAGAACCGTCTTATAAGTCATCATGATCAAAATCGTCTGCTTACTCTTTATAGGACCGCGCTGAAGTACGTCCATTATTCATTTTTCATTATTCAAAATTCAATAATGAATAATGAAATAGTTCATTATTCATTATTCAACGTTTAGTAATGAATAATGAAATAGTTCATGTTTCAGTATTCAAGTTGAAAAGTGAATAATGAAATATGTCATTTAATTACTATTTGACTGTGACACTATCCCGTATTTCTGATTTTGCCATTTTTTTTATGTCAATTCAAATATTTTCAAATTGATATCAGAAAAAAAAAAACAATACACTCTTTGAATTTTTATCTTTAATTTATTTATTTAGTTTCAGAGGTTAAACTAGTGGGTTTCCCCAACTATTTTTAACGGAAATTCCGTGTTTTAATGTTATGGAGGACCTAAAAGCCAAAACAGGCGTGACAATTTTTGAAATAGCCAATTTTGAATAATGGAATGGACATTTTGAATAATGGAATAGACTGTTAAGTCCCTTCGTCCCCTAATTACAGAGAAACCCCCATTCGAAAGCTTATCGATAGAGGAACAAAAGGTATATAATCAATATGTGCCGAAATGCCGATTAGAGGGGTTACGGAGGACCTTAAAGCCAAAATAGGGGTGAAAATTTTGAAATAGCCAATTTGAACAATGGAATGGACTGCTGCGAGCCTTCAGCCCCTTATTACTGAGAAACCTTATACACCATTCGAAAGCTTATCGATAGAGGAACAAAAGGTTTATAAACAATATGTGCCGCGATGCCGATTAGAGAGGTTACGGAGGACCTAAAAGCCAAAATAGGCGTGAAAAATTTGAAATAGCCAATTTTGAATAACGGAATGGACATTTTGAATAATGGAATGAACTGTTAAGACCCTTCATCCCCTAATTACAGAGAAACATTATACCCCATTCGAAAGCTTATGGATAGAGGAACAAAAGGTGTATAATCAATATGTGCCGCAATGCCGATTAAAGGGGTTACGGAGGACCTTAAAGACAAAATAGGCAAGAAAATTTTGAAATAGCCAATTTTGAATAATGGAATGGACTGCTGCGAGCCTTCAGCTCCTAATTACCGAGAAACCTTATACACCATTCGAAAGCTTATCAATGAGGAACAAAAGGTTTATAAACAATATGTGCCGCGATGCCGATTAGAGCGGTTACGGAGGACCTAAAAGCCAAAATAGGCGTGAAAATTTTGAAATAGCCAATTTTGAATAATGGAATGGACATTTTGAATTTTAAGATTAATTCCTTACATCAACCATTTGTATAAATTTTATTCGATCAAGCAATATCAACTCATGCTAATATCTGGATACCATTTTTATACGACCGCAAAATTGTATCGCTCTTTTGATGTTTTGCCATTGTCAGCGTCAGGGTCGTCGTCGTGGTCGTCGTCCGAAGACATTTGGTTACCAGACAATAACTTCATTATAAGTGTATGGATCTCTATGAAAATGTACCACACGGTTCCATACCACAAAAGGAAGGTTGGGATTGATTTTTGGGGTAATTGTTCCTACTGTTTGGAATTAGCGACAAAAAAGGAGCCAAAAAAACAAGAATATTTCTCTTCTCGAGAAAATTACTTGTGTATAATTGTATGGATATCTATAAAATTTTACCAAAAAGGTTGCATACCTCAAAAGGAAGGTTGGGATTGACTTTAAGGGTTATTGTCCGAACTGTTTAAAAATTAAGGACCAAAAAGGAGCCAAAACAATACTTTTATAATACTTTGTATAAATTGTTTATTTCTTGACCAATTTCAATGGGGTTTAATTCAAAGTCTTGAAATGTCGGGGTTCTTTAATATGCCGAATCTAACCGTGTATTAAGATTTTGGATTTTGGGCCCCGTTTTTAAATTGGTTCACATTGAGGTCCAAAGGGTAAAAAATTAAACTTAGTTTGATTTCAACAAAAATTGAAATCTTGGGATTCTTTCATATGATGCATCTAACTGAGTAATTTACATTTTTAATTTTGGGCCTGGTTTTCAAATTGGTCATCATTAAGGTCAAAAAGGTCAAAAATTAAATTTAAATTAACAAAAATCGAATTCAAGGTTATCAAATTGGTCTACATTGAGGTCCAAAGGGTCAAAAATTAAACTTCGTTTGATTTCATCAAAAATTCAATTCTTGGAGTTCTTTCATATCTGAATCTAACCTTGTATTTAGATTTGGATATTGGACCATAATAGGAAATGTCCAATTTCAAATTTTTAAGGTCTTAGTCAACATTCATTCTGTGTCAGAAACCTATGGTATGTCCAATTTTCAATCCCAATCCAATTTCAGAGCTGTATAGCACAATTAATAGAAATTGTTAGTAGATTCATAGTTAAAATTACATATAGCATTAAATTTTAATTTTAGAAATTAAGTATAAATATAGTTTGAAATTTACTGTTCATTATTAGATATTTTGAAAACTAATTAAAGGTGAGTTTATAGATTTTTTTTAAAGACATTGCATTGATGATAATTATCAGTTTGGATTTTTTCTTCATTTTTTGGTAAATTTTATGAAGAACTTCGTGTTATGTGTGTTTGTTATTCTGTATAGATTAATTTTCAGAATGCTATATATATATATATATATATATATATATGAAGCGAACCCCTTTAAAAACTTTAAAAACTAAGCTAATATTGTTCATTAATAAAAAGATAAATTAAATTATTGGTGTACTTGGATATGCTGAATCTAACCGTGTATTTAGATTTTGAATATTACCATAATAGATAAAAGTCCAATTTTAAATTTTTCAGTTCTCTGACCTCATTTACTCTGTTTCAGAAACTTTTGCTGTGTCAAATATTTTTAAATCACAATCCAAATTCAGAGCTTTATCAAGCTTGAAAGTAGTACTTAGTATCCATAATTGCCCCAATTGTTCAGGGTTCGACTTCTGCGGTCGTATGAAGGTCCGTCCCGCAGAGCATTTTATTAAATTGTATTCATCTCTGAGTAACATTACACGGTGACCATACCTTTATTCTATGACCCCAATATCAGCAGGCTTACACAATTGTCACAGTTGTTTTTAAAGAGGCAATGCCTTTACATACATGATTATTCAACAAAAAAGGCACGTGGACATCCACAAATATTCCCGTGCGATGCCAGAAAATGACAAACCTGCTCCAGATTATCTTCAGATAGTACTGTTCGGTCATCAGTGAACGGAAGAAATTTTCTCTCTCCTTTTCACATGATATTCCTTGAAAAATTAAAACCTCGTATATTTGTAATATGAACAAAACCGAAATATGGTATTCAATATGAAGGGCAAACTTGAATTGATTTTTTTAAACGAACACAAAAACATCTATAGCGCTTCCGCAGACCTAAGAAATTCAAAAGTTTAATTTACCAACATTTAGAAAAACACAAACACAAAATTAAATTATTAAAATTCCAACCACTTCAAACCGACCGGAATCAACCAAAATAAGCACATTAACAATTTGAAGATATCCGTAAAATTTGCGAACTGTCTTGGGTTAAACGACTAAAGACATCGTATCCCCTAGGTGTTAATGACAGTATCATTAGCCAAGGGAACATATCTTAAACTTCCTGTACTGATATCATGACTGTTGTTGATAAAAGACAACGCAACCAATCGTCTCATGGCGATCGCATTTACCACAATCAACGAAATAATCATTGTTCTAATTTTACAATTAATTATCCCTTATCTACATTTAAAACAATGGTAGACATCAATTATTATGCAAACTGGGTCAAAATTTCACAATATTTATAACGAGTGTGATACAAAATCGTTTTTCAGTCCAAAATATGATTGTACACGTATCATTACAGCTTTCTGTAACCATAGACTGTTCCCTCGAATTGACAAATCTGAAGATCATATATAAGATATTTTCTAAAAATAAAATACATCAACATTAATTTGTCTAGTGACTAATGACTACCGTTCAAAACCTTCATATTTTGATAACATAGAACCACCTTTAATTCCTTATACGTATACAAAAACCAGTTAAAAGTTTATTTCTTAAATATATGGCAGTTACATAAGACGTTAGTATAGACGTCTTATGAGACTGTAAAACATCGAAGTTTAGATATCATTACTATGGCCATGATCTTTACATCGTTCAAAACTGAGGTTATAAATTTTCTAAAAAAAATACCAATATATCGTCCATCGTCGAAAATAAATTGGAAAGTGTTTCATCAGGTCATTAGAGATGCTCTTTCATCCTATTGTAAAAATTGGTGTAAAAAAGAGAAATCTGACAAAAATCACTTGATTCCTATTTCAATATCAAAATGTCTGAATATTGTTGATATCCGCATATCACATTTCGAAAATAATTAAGAAATAAAAAAAAGTAGGTTAAACACCCATTTCTAGGACTAAAAACAAAATTTAAGTACTCTAAAAGCGTTTTGTGTTCGTACCGGTCGACAACTATCTGTCGATACCTATATTTTGGCATTGCATAAGGTCATGTTTTTCTCTGACTGTTAATGACGTCCTTACACTAAATCCATTTGACGATGGATGTGAACTTATTGATAATTTAGTCTTAGATACATTTTTTAAAACTTTTAATTAGTTGTTATTGACTTTGAACTAGCTGTCAATAACTGCGAGTATTCTCAGATCTTTACTTAGTGTCTTTTTTGTTGTGGGATCTATAGATACGCTGCCACGTCCGGTCTATGTTTTCGTTAGATGTTTTCTGGTGTGTATCGTTCTGATGAGATTAGCCCTTTTCAACTGGTTTTTTAAAGTTTGTTCTTATGTTGTATTGTTACACCACTGTCCAAGGGGATTGTTTGGCGCCAGCAAACTAGTTTAACCCCGTTCTATATGTGCCTGTCCGAAGTCAGGAGCCTGTGGTTGTCGTTGGTTTATGTCTGTCATATTTGTTTTTCGTAAATTGTTTGGTTATAAATTAGGCCGTTAGTTTTCTCAATTGATTTGTTTCACGTTTTTCGTGTCGGGGCCTTTTATAGCCAACTATACGGTATGGGTTTTCTCATTGTTGAAGGCCGAATGGTAGCCTATAATTGCTTACATCCACTTAATTTGAACTTTGGTGGATAATTGCCTATTTGGCAATCATACCACATCTCCTTATTTTTATAAAGCAGCCAACAATGGGGTGGTGGTATGACGTAAATACTACACGGAAGTCCTTAAGAATGAAATTACTCATTCAACTACATTCAAGGCCGTGCGCTCCACACAGAGTCAAATACAAAATAATCATGTCACTAACACCGGTCAGCTTAAGGTCTCCTCTGAAAATTTGAAAGTCCCTACTATGTATTGGCATCCTTAACTACACAAAACCCCGTTCATATTTCGTTTCCTTCCAGCTTCAAGTAAATGTTCTACTGCTAATCTTTCTCGGCTTTTAACTAGTTCCCTTACTTCAATTAAAAAACTGGTTATTAATTTTTATGATAAATCATATGAAAATAATGGAATAAACTATTTTGAAGTGTCATTAACTACTAGTATTTGGATGTTTGGATAAATCACGTGCTTTTGATTGTCCGTTCAATTCGGTTGACAGTTGATTTTTCAACTCTATACATTACACTATCACATAATCGTATCGTAATTGGAGTTTTTTTTTATCAAACAGACGCTCTCTAATTTATTTAAACGGTCCTTACACAAATCTGGTTGCAGATTTGTTAGATTCTTTTGCTAAATCTCATATGAAGTCTTCTTCTTTAATGAAAACGGGAAATATGCTACTTTCCAGTATGTTTTTTTTTTTTTTTTACTGGGCCCGATTTTGTTGGTGTTACATCTACCCGAACTATATTACAAAGAATTCCACTCAAACCGGTGATAGGGGCCGTCTTAAACTTGCAGTGAGGTGAGAGTTTTGTTTTTGTTTTTGTTCGGTTTTGAATGCCTCACTGTGACTTTGCGATGAAGCACAGCAATAAAAGCGCTGTTTCCTTTTGCTTTTTGTGTGTGTGTTTTTGTTTTTGTTTTTTTTTGCTGTGCATGTACTGATTTTGTGTCATGGATGGATAACCCATATCCTTCGATTTTCTATTAGATATACTTGCTGGAACTGTGATGAGATGATTAAAGCTTTAAATTTAATTTTCTTCTTGACAACATATAAAAATGTACGTTTCAGCACTACAGTTTATCGACAGGTTGTAGGTATTCCGATGGTTACCAATTGCGCCCCTTTAATAGCAGACTTGTTATTGCACTGTTATGAATCACGGTTTATGGGTAAACTTCGTCTAAATTACATTTAATTGATAAATCTAAAAACCCTTACAGCAACATTGATGATATTTTTGCTTTAAATAATCAACAATTTTCGAATTTTACTGCCGGAATTTACCCAAAAGAAATAAGTTTAAATAAATCCAATACAGACATCAATACTTTTCCTTTTCTAGATTTGGATATTTCAGTTTCACACGGGAAACTCTATACAAAAACAATTCGACAAAAGAGACGATTTTTCGTTCCTGATTGTTTATTTTCGCCTTTAGGACGGTGGTGTTCTTTCCGCCCCTTTTTACGGTGTGTATATGTCACAACTTGATCGTTATGCCCGTGTCTGTAGTCGCGACTTAGATTTCAATGAACACAATTTATGTATAAATGATGAATTTTAAAGTCAGTGATTTCGTTAAATAAAAAAAAAAAAAAAAAAATAAAACCTTTACCAAATTCTTTCATTATATATACAAATATTTAGTTTTGAAGTTTGGCTGTACCTGTAGAGTTCTAAAGTGGAAAATCAAATCTATTTTTTACGGCGATGTTATTTATACAGCCCGTAAATTTAGATACGATCCATGTAAAGTAATTGACCCGTTGAATAAACGTTATCAATTTACCGCAGTAGTAAAATGTTTCAATATTGCTTTTATTGGTATTAAATTATTAACATTGATTTTGATTTTTGAAAAATTAAAACATAAATAAATATATATTGCTGTATATGACCCAGTCGATACTGTTAACTTATATTTGGGCATTGCACAAGGTCATAGAATTGAGAATGGGTACGGGGAATGTGTCAAAGAGTCAACAACCCGACCAAAGAGCAGAAAACAGCCCAAGGCCACCAATGGGTCTTCAACACAGTGAGAACATCCCGCACCCGGAGGCGGACTTCAGCTGACCCTTAAACAATAATGTATACATGCATTTCTCAGACTGTTTATGACGTCTTTACACTAAATCTGTTGGATGAATAATTGATATTTTAGTCTGGGATAACATGATTTATTTATTACTTTCACATTTTTCATGTCGGGACCTTTTATAGCCGACTATTCGGTATGGGTTTTTCTCATTGTTGAAGGCCGTACGGTTGCCTATAATTGCGATCATCCATTTCATTTGAACTTTGGTTGGTGGTTGTCTCATTTGCAAACATACCACATCTCCTTATTCATATATAACTTCCCTTCCCAATTCGATATCTCCGGGGAATCCCATATATGTAAATGTTTCATTCAAATCATTTATTAAAAATCAAGTTACAATAATCCTACAACCATTTTTGGAAGACAAAAACAAACAATTTACTATATAGCTTTTGTTCCTCTATCGATAAGCTTTCGAATGGTTTATAAGGTTTCTCTGTAATTTGGGATGAAGGGTCTTTACAGTCCATTCCATTATTCAAAATGTCCATTCCATTATTCAAAATTGGCTATTTCAAAATTTTCACGCCTATTTTGGCTTTTAGGTCCTCCGTAACCTCTCTAATCGGCATCGCGGCACATATTGTTTATAAAACTTTTGTTCCTCTATTGATAAGCTTTCGAATGGTGTATAAGGTTTGTCGGTAATTAGGGGCTGAAGGCTCGCAGCAGTCCATTCCATTATTCAAAATTGGCTATTTCAAAATTTTCACGCCTATTTTGGCTTTAAGGTCCTCCGTAACCCCTCTTATCGGCATTGCGGCACATATTGATTATATACCTTTTGTTCCTCTATCGATAAGCTTTCGAATGGGGTATAAGGTGACTCTGTAATTAGGGGATGAAGGGTCTTAACAGTCCGTTCCATTATTCAAATTGTCCATTCCATTATTCAAAATTGGCTATTTCAAAATTTTCACGCCTATTTTGGCTTTTAGGTCATCCGTAACCTCTCTAATCGGCATCGCAGCACATATTGTTTATAAACCTTTTGTTCCTCTATCAATAAGCTTTCGAATGGTGTATAAGGTTTCTCGATAATAAGGGGCTGAAGGCTTGCAGCAGTCCATTCCATTATTCAAAATTGGCTAAATTTCAAAATTTTCACACCTATTTTGGCTTTAAGGTCCTCCGTAACCCCTCTAACTTTTGTTCCTCTATCGATAAGCTTTCTCTGTAATTAGGGGACGAAGGGTTTTAACAGTCCATTCCATTAT
Source organism: Mytilus coruscus (assembly GCA_017311375.1). Taxonomy (NCBI): domain Eukaryota; kingdom Metazoa; phylum Mollusca; class Bivalvia; order Mytilida; family Mytilidae; genus Mytilus; species Mytilus coruscus. Next base: position 30,849,687 of record CM029608.1, on the reverse strand, counting down.
TCAAAATGTCTATTCCATTTTTCAAAATTGGCTATTTCAAAATTTTCACGCCTATTTTGGCTTTTATGTCCTCCGTAACCTCTCTAATCGGCATCGCGGCACATATTGTGTATAGACCTTTTGTTCCTCTATTGATAAGCTTTTGAATGGAATATAAGGTTTCTCGGTAATCAAGGGCTGAAGGCTCGCAACAGTCCATTCCAGTATTCAAAATTGGCTATTTTCAAATTTTCACGCCTATTTTGGCTTTTAGGTCCTCCGTAACCCCTCTAATCGGCATTGGGGCACATATTGATTATATATCTTTTGTTCCTCTATTGACAAGCTTTCAAAAATGTATAAGGGTTCTCTGTAATTAGGGATGAAGGGTCTTAACAGTCCATTCCATTATTCAAAATGTCCATTCCATTTTTCAAAAATTGGCTATTTCATAATTTTTACGCCTATTTGTGCTTTTAGGTCCTCCGTAACCCATCTAAACGGCATTGCGGCACATATTGATTATATACCTTTTGTTCCTCTATCGATATAAATATATTTAGCTTTCGAATGGTGTTGAAGGTTTCTCTGTAATTAGGGGATGAAGGGTCTTAACAGTCCATTCCATTATTCAAAATGTCCATTCCATTATTCAAAATTGGCTATTTCAAAATTTTCACGCCTATTTTTGCCTTTAGGTCCTCCGTAACCTCTCTAATCGGCATCGCTGCACATATTGATTATTTACCTTTTGTTCCTCTATCGATAAGCTTTCGAATGGTGTATAAGGTTTCTCGGTAATTAGGGGCTGAAGGCTCGCAGCAGTCCATTTCATTATTCAAAATTGGCTATTTCAAAATTTTCACGCCTATTTTGGCTTTGAGGTCCTCAGTAACCCCTCTAATGGGCATTGCGGCACATATTGATTAAATACATTTTGTTTCTCTATCGATAAGCTTTCGAATGGTGTATAAGGTTACTCTGTAATTAGGGGATGGAGGGTCTTTACAGTCCATTCCATTATTCAAAATGTCCATTCCATTATTCCAAATTGGCTATTTCAAAATTTTCACGCCTATTTTGGCTTTTAGGTCCTTCATAACATTAAAACACGGAATTTCCGTTAAAAATATTTGGGGAAACCCACTAGTTTAACATCCGAAACTAAAAAATTAGTTAAAGATAAAAAATTCAAAGAGTGTATTGTTTTTTTTTTTTTTATATCAATTTGAAAATATGTAAATTGACATAAAAAATGGCAAATTCAGAAATTCGGGTTAGTGTCAAATAATAATTAAATAATCTATTTCATTATTCAACTTGAATACTGAAACGTGTACTTTTTCATTATTCATTACTAAACGTTAAATAATGAATAATGAACTATTTCATTATTCATTATTAGATTTTGAATAAGGAAAAATGAATAATGGACGTACTTTAGCGCCGTCTTTATAGGAGTATTTGTACTTGAATGGGGATTTTTATTTTACCATATTTGCATTTTTTTGTGTGCATAATCTATAGCTAGTAGATAGAGAGAAACTGTTCTTAAAATATGATCAACAGGTCAAGTTCTACAAATGAGTTAAGCATAGCCAAAATCACCAGTCGCCTGCTCATGTGATTTATTGCCATTGAAGGATAGTTTTCGCGTCATTTTAACAGTATAGGAAATATTCTTATTGCATTATATCAGTTTATAAATGCAAACATTCATATGAAATCTTTGGATCCTTGCTGTCTACAGTTTTAGTTTAAAATCAATCGTAAACAGACAACATTACAACTTCTACGATATCAAAGATGCTCAGATAATTTTGAAAATTTGTCTGCTTGAACGTTTAAGTAACTCAAATGTGAAAGAACGGCACGCTATTCTCGCAAAAACTGCATTTTTTTTTTTGAAATATATAAAGGCTGAATTAAAAAACAAAACAAAACAAAACAAAACGCATAACAGCTTTAAAAAGTTCAAAGGCGTACACACTGTGTAGCATTACCACCGGATATAGGTACCGCCGAAGCGGGGAAAAACAAATGTGAAGTCAGGTAAGGTCAAATTCTTCTCATTTTCATGATATTCTACGTTTTGCTGACAAGTAAAGTTTTCTGGTAGCTAGTGATTCCTATAAATGTAGCTACTATCTAGGGCTGATTATATTCCTGAATTGATTTTCTCTCTCTTCAAATCGTCAGAATCGGTACCTGTTCAACGAAGCATGTGACGAGTTCAAACGTGTTAAAACCACATTTATCTTTCAACTATTCATTTGAAGTTTTCATAGAACAAAGGTATATCATATTTAAGCTTGAACAACACTGTATTTCGAAATAAACTATTGTTTACACAGAAAAAAAATATGTTAATAAAGCGTATAAATTGTACGACGAATACTTAGTTGTTTACTGTACGGGAATTAGAATAGATACTTTCTGCTATCATTGTTTCGTTGCTTCGGGGGTACCTATTTACGGTGGTGATGTTACACACTGGTAAATTAAGAGTAAAATTGTACGCTGAAATTTTCTCACCGTTAAATATACACACTGCGGATAGAAAATTTATACATAAATAAAAATAAAAATTACACACCGACAATTCAAATACACACACTCAGACATTTACAAAAACCAACAGATTTTTCGCATGTTGTATGCGCACTCCATTAAATAGCATTTTTAGGGTGCGCTTGTATTTGTACATTTTTGTTCGAATAAGTAAGCGTTTTCAACAATGCATATTGATCGATTGATGGTTGGGTGCATAACGTTAGCGTTGTGTGAGGCATTTTTAGTATACAGCAGTGTATTATTAATAGAAAAAATATATTTTTTAATCAAAACACAAAGACGATGAAAGGTGAGCAATGGATATAAAAATGCATCACCAGATATAACATGTTCACATGAAATCCGATAACAAATTTAAGGAAGCTCTTTTATGTAGTTCTCTAGAAAAATGTAACAAAATGTTCATGTATGGCCATTATGTGTTAGGAATGATTGTATTCGGTAGACAGGAAGTTTATGTGCGATGAATCTGAAACCGCATTACATGGAACAGCATGTTTATGTGTACCCTGATAACACATTTTTGGAAGCTCTTTTCAGTTTAAGTTGGTAGTTTTCTACAAAATGCGTCGAAAATTTGATATATAGATATAAGAAGATGTGGTATGAGTGCCAATGAGACAACTCTCCATCCAAGTCAAAATTTATAAATGTAAACCATTATAGGTCAAAGTACGGTCTTCAACACGGAGCCTAGGCTCACACCGAACAGTAAGCTATAAAGGGCCCCAAAAATTACTAGTGTAAAACCATTCAAACGGGAAAACTAACGGTCTAATCTATATAAAAACGAGAAACGAGAAACACTTATGAACCACATCAACAAACGACAACTACTGAACATCAGATTCCTGACTTAGGACAGGTGCAAACAAATGCAGCGGGTTTAAACGTTTTAATGGTACCAAACCTTCACTCTTTTTCTGAAACAATAGTGTAACATCACAACATAGAAAGACACACTATAAAATATCAACTGAAATAGCTTAACTCAATCAAAGGACATAGTAACACCATTGAACATACACTGAACAAATAAATTTGACCTATGATACAATGTAAATTCAAAATAAATAAACTAAGGGAAGAATAATAAAAGTAACATGTTATATCGGTATGAAATGTTAAACAATTTAAGAAAAACAAAATGCTCGAACGAAAATATCAGCCATTTGCAATAACTTTAAACACAGGTAAATAAAATAATTTTGTTGTTAGGTATACGTATACAGTTACAATAGAGAAAGGAAATATTTTAACAAAATAAATAATTTTGATGTTCATAGTACGAAGTGGAAATTTATATTAGTACCAAACACTTATCAAAGCTGGTATATAGACCAGATATAACCCCGAATAACATTAAATAACAAAAAAGCATTACAATTAGTATCAACAGGTCAAATAAACAAGAAAGTACGATTTGAGAGTACTCGCAGTTACTGACAGCTAGTTAAAAGCCAAAACAATTAATAATAAAAAAAATCATGCATCAGAGACTAAAATCAACTAAAACACATCCCAGGGATTTAGTATTTTAACGTCATGGACAGTCAAAGAAGACATGACTAGTGCATTGCCAAAAATAAATGTATCGACAGACAGTAGGATAGTTAGGAGTTTAACCTCTTTATAGATCAAAATGAACGTGGGTGTGTCTTTAAACATCCCGTTTGAAAAGAATACAAATTTAGTTATGTTTTAATTTGCTGATGACAAAATCGATATTAGTGCCAATGTAAACTATATTCAAAGATCTAATTACAACATTGGTAAGATAACCTGAACTAATAAGTTTATTTAAAGGTTCGATGAGTTTACACGGATCATATAGTGATTTCCGCGCTTTAAGTACAATATTACCGTAAAATTTAGGATGTGAAATACCGTTTTAATCAGTTTTCTACAGGTACAGCCAAATTTACTAATCAAATCTTTGTATCTATGAAAGAACTTAGCAAAAGTTTTACGTAATTTATGGTAACGAAATCCCTGACTTAATAATTTACTAGTGATGCATTGATTACGTTCGTTAAAATCTATGACATCACTACACACACGGGCATAACGAACGAGTTGGGATATATACACACCGTATGATGGAGCCAAAGGAACATCGCCGTCTAAAAAAGGAAAATTAACAATAGGGAATGAAAAATCGTCTCTTTTGTCGTAAATTTTATGTGTTAAAAAAATATAAGTATTCAATTAACAAGACGAGTGATGAATTTAAGATGAAATTAAGAACGTTTTGAACAGGATAGTATGTCTACACAAAGCCTGATACTAAATTGCAAAAAGATCATGAGAAAAAAACGGAAACGGCTGTTTGATTTGGTTTTAATATTGTTTTTTATTATTAGCAATTTATTCACAAAAAACAAAATGTGTTGTTTACCATGCGTTGAATGATACCATTGAAAGATACTTTTCGAATAAAAGATCATCATCAACATAAGTAAATTGCCCTCTTTGTGACATGTTCTGAATGAATGATTGATTGATGGTAAGAAGATTGCAATGAAATATTGCTTTAAATTAAATGAGGAGATGTGATATGATTACCAATGAGACAACTATTCAACAGAGTTCGAATGGAGTGAATGTAAGCCATTATAGGTAATCTTACGGCCTTCAAAAAAGAGGAAAATCCATACCGTATAGTCGGCTATAAAGAGCCTCGACATGAAGAATATAAAACAATTCAAACGAGAAAAAACAACAGCCTAATTTTTAACAAAACCCTTTACAAATCAAAGTGCTTGTTAGCACTGAAGGGTAAAGATTGCTTTATCAGTGGGAAGTAACATTAAATATTACATTGTATAACGCATTGGTGGTAGTTGATCAACTACAATTCTGGACAAAGGAAGATAACTCCAATTTTTAAAGATGACTTTAACAATGACATCATTGATATTTTTAGAACAGATATTAGATTACTGCACCTTGCAAAAGTTATGTAATTTTTGACAAATATAACATCATTTTGTAACTTGAATATCTGAGCAAATATTTCATTGATAAATTTCTGGAAATGTTCATGGATAGGATGTATAGAATGTTATGATCAATGCACTATATTTTGTGTATCTCAAAAGTAGTGATAACATAGGAAGATTTAAATATGAAGTCAGTACCATAGGGTTTTAATTGTATTTCATGCAATCTTTACCCAAAAACAAATATGACAAACACAAACCAACGACAACCACTAAACTACAGGCTCCTGACTTGGGAGAGGCAAATAGAGAATGTTGTGGGGTTAAACGTGTTTGTGAGCGCTCAACCCTCCCGTAACCTTGGACAGTGGTACCAGCACAACATAAGAACAAACGATAAACATCAGTAGCAATTGGCTTAACTCAAAAGTACACCAAGAGGCACAAAAACAACTACAGCAAAAGCAATAGAAACAATGCACCTAAATAAGAGTTCTTCCCTTTACTGAAAGATAATTTCAAAGCAAGTAACAACTAATAAATAAATCATGTACTCCAAAACTAAAGTATCAGTCAGTACACATGCAATGAACTTACTGTAAAGACGTCATGAACAGTCTGAGAAACGCATTACCTTGCGCAATTCCAAAATTAAAGTAAACAGTACCAACCACGATGAATGATGATGAGTTCTAATAACTGTACATATATCTAGTTATGTTTTAACTTTTCAAATTAAAAAATCAATGTAGTACCAATAAAACAATGTTTAAAAATTTTACTAACGTGTACTTAATGAGACAGCTTCTGTCAATTCATAATAACGAACAAACAATTAAAAAAACCCATAGAACCGTATAAGTACATGTTCTGTCATGAAATCAGGTAATATTAGATTTATTTATAGATTGAATGAACATATAACAAAAAAAAAAAAAAAAAACCAAACGCAAGCACAAATGAACTCAAACTAGAATTTCATGGTGATTAGAATACAATAAAATCTGTATATTAAGGTCACGTATGAGACCAGAAAAAGAGCTATTAATAGCGGCCACCTTTGAATTGAGGTTCAAAATGAAGGTTGCTACATCGAGTCAAGAAGATAATGACCTTTACAAGACCAGGTTTTCGCGTAATAGAAGTGACCTTAATAAAAACCTTAGCAGGTTGTACTATAGCTATCATCGAATTTTATTTAACGAAATGTAAAATTAGAATCTTATTTTTTTAAATGATTTTATATTCTGAGGTAACATCCGCATGTCTTCATTAAAAGAAACTTCTTTAAATGCTATGTTCACAAATGGCAATTAAAGTCGATATAGTTCGTTTAGAATAAAACAAACCGAAAACAAAAAAATATGTTTCAATCCCATATGCATTACAAAATGTGTGTTGTCGATATCTGTCGATGCCTTTATGACTCTAAATGGAATCGTTTACTATTGTGCAAGTAGTTTGTAAGATTTGTTTTAAATCTGAATATTTCATATAAATCTTTTCACTTTCAGATATATCTGTATTAATATGAGGCCACATTGATAAACTTATTAAACTTTCTCTGTAATCTAGAGTCACTTGTCATTTGAATTCGACACGGTAATGTATGTAATGTCTGGTTTTATCACGTAAAAGTGACACTAACATTATGAAGCTTTTGCTAAGTTGTATTATTTTATTATGCAACAGTCTATTATCATCTTGCAACGAACACCAAGACCAGAAGGGACTGCGTATTGCGCTTAATATAATGAAGCATCAAATTGAAGAAATTATGGAATACCAAGCTAAACAAGAGGTCCGAATTCGTGAATTAGAAGAGGATAAATGGAATCGTGAATTGGAACACGATTTGTGGATTCGTGAATTGGAACAGAATAATCGGAATCGAGAACAAGAACAGAATAATCGGATACGTGAATTGGAACGTGATAATCAGATCCTGAAACAGGAACAGGATAATCGGATCCGTAAATTGGAACACGGTATCCGGATTCAAAGTAAACAAATAGAGGACTTTAAAAATATTTGTATTCTTAGGGAGACTGATGAAGCAAATTTTAAAGTAAACGACACATTGACTCTTTCCAAACATAACATGACTGCTTTAGAAACCTCTGGAGAGAATCTGAAGCTAACAGCTAAGGAAGCAATTCCCGAGAAAGTTACGAAGCATTTGAATGACAGAAGATGTGGGAAGAACGGGATCGCAGGGAGATGTAATAGAAAAAGACTTCTTTTGAGTATTTATTAATTTATTTATATATAACAGCTACAAAGCCTATAGTCTAGTGCTTTTTGTTTGATGTTGTCTGTCTTATTTATTTTTCATTTACTAGTATTGTTTAAGTGTTTCTTACAAATTGTTTATCATTTGTAGACACGGGCATTTTAGAGCTTACTATACGGAATGAATTTTACTGTTAATTTGTTGAAGGTCGTACATCTGCTTCCAAATTTGTTAATGTTCACATCCTTATCATTGTCTGTTTCTTATTGGTAGTTAATCAATCTGACACAATTTCCTTGTTTTTTTTAAATAAAATTTAACAAAATTTTGAAAAGTTATTTTTAAGTCTGATTTTACGTTAAAATTGTTACATCATTGCAATTATCCAGTGACATCTGCATATACACTAGTCAGTTTCAAGCTCAATAATGAATGTATGTTGTTCATTTCAATCGCACGTGGTCAATGCCTCTATTTGAATATATGATAACAACAAGTTAAAGGTTTCATGCGTTCAAAGCACTTTTCTTTTGTCATCACTTTGTATCTGTCGTCCATATTTAGACTAGCTGCATTTTCATGATTTCAACCTATACATTGTACCACCAATCAAATTTAAACCAAATTATGCAAATAGATATGGAAGGCCCTTCATAAAAAATCATTTCGTGTTTATCGGATGAAAAGCATAGAGATCAGAAGAAATCTTCTGCTCTGAAACTACAAGGAGAAACACTTGGAAATCTTAAAGGATTATTGATAGATATATCTTCTACAAACAATCCTCATTTAATGTTATTAGGACGTACTTAGCTTCCAAACGGTAGTTCTTCATTACAAGACTTTACACATTGGTTGAAAATTGGCATGTAGAAAGGATATACATGTATACGATTGAGGATATACCTGGTTTCTATGAAGTTAAACTTCAGGTAAACTATTTAGAAATCCGTGAAAAATGCAAAATTTGGTTGAATAGATAAGGATTTTGAATTGGTGGTCTGACGGTGACACCCGAAACTATAATGCGAATTGTTTTAAAACTGATGATTGATGACTAGACGATCTATCTAATATTGATTACATTGTAGATGACAAACACGGCGATTTGATTGCAATCAATGGCACTCTCGTCTTCCATAGTCTCGTGACCACTTAAAATGTAAGTGGTTGAACGATGCATATAACATGTCAACGCTTACAGAAATATTTCACTGGTAGAGGAATTAAAATCCTGGCGCAAATAAACGGGGTTTTACATGTATGACGTTCTGTTTATCACGCGCAAAATAATGAAATAAATTTTACCATAAGTACATAAAATTTCAGGACCTATTTTGAAATTGCGTTCGCTGATGTCGAAGATGGTTTGTCTGAAATTAAAATAAATTCAATGTATGTACTAGTAGTTGGACAGTTAAGTAATTAATAATTATTGATATAGAAATTTAGACGACAATGTATAATTGTTACATTATTTCAATGATAACTATTTTGCAGATACTGATCCTAGCAACCAGATAGCTTTCTATGCTTATATGGACTCTCATGAAACAAATCCAGGGCGTCACCAGACTCTGATCTTTGACGTAGTGAAGACAAACGTTAGATCCGCATACAACAAACACAGTGGACTGTTTATTTCACCAGACCATGGAATATACGTTTTTACCTGGACTATAGTTTCGGACCTGCATGGTTATATTTATTCCGAAATAATGATAAACTCTGCACCATTTGGCAGCATTTTGACCAATAGTGAGGAAATCACAGATGATCATACAGTCACTGGTATTGTTGTAGCAGAAGTGAACCAAGGCGATGTGGTCTATATCCGTACGAATCCAAATGTTTCAATTAAAGGCCAAATTTTAAGTGACACGTTTCATCGCACATCATTTAGTGGGTGGAAAATTGATTAAACTTAAAGCAAGTAAAACTATTTTTAGAACTCTGTTTTATCTTACTCCAGCTTTGACCTCGAAAAAATAGAAAACATAGAAAAAACAGACAAATAATATTTCCCAGTAAGTTTGTACAATTTTGGGATCAGATGAAATTGTTTTTACGGAGAAACTTTGAAGAGGTAGGGAACATTTTAATAAGTACTTTATCTATATTTTGCTTCCTCTTTTGGCGCACTCTTTACATTTTCGTTAAGTTAAAGTATCTTTATAACTATCCAACTTATATCATATCCGACTAGAGCTGGTACAAAGAAACATATCTCAAAATTCAAAGTTAACGATAGTGTAACGATTAAAGAGTCTAACAGGACATGTTCTTATATTGCTCTTATCTTTATCTTAAATGGGCATCGATGGCCGAGTTGTCTAAGTAGTCCAACTACTGTATCACGAGCATGTCCACATTGAGGATTTGAGTTCGAGTCCTGCACGTGGCAGGTGTCCTCGACTCCGATCTTAATTGACTAGACTTTTTAGTTCTCCTACCGAAAGTCGGTGTTGTTCCTCCGCAAATAAAAACTGGCCGCCAAAAAATAGTACAGTAACGCTGAAATAGGCGATAAATACAAATCAATCAATCAATCAGTCTTTATTTAAACATTGTTATAGAATCGAGGCGAAAGCTACCAAAGGGACAGTCACAACTTGTCTTTGGAAAATCCCTGTACCATGTCAGGAATATGTCAGTTTGTTCCTTTGGCTGATATAGTGTAACGTTTGACTTTGTCAGGTTTTATGGACTTCACCCTTTTTAATATACCTTGAAGTTTGGTAGTTTTGTTGAAGTGAAACAATTTACAACATGACAAAAAAAAAAAAAAAAAAACAAAACCCAAAAAACTGTCTAAATAACACTAAAAAAAAAAAAAAAAAAAAACAAACTGAGTACTAGTAACATGAACACCACCAAGTACTGGTGATAATCTCATAAATATATTGTTCTCTTCGTCGCGTGTTTTGATCGGGATTCTTTAGTTTGGTCGGAAAAAATAGAGTATATGTCTATCAAAAATAGGCAAACGTATTAAATACATCAGAAACGAATAAGTTCATCCGATGTCGTGTAATTAGACATTGAAATAGAAAAACAAAGGTCGTGGGATATACATCCATGAATCAAAATCAGTACCTGCACAGCAAAATAAAAAACAAATGTTGTTCTTCATCTCAAAGTCACAGTGAGGCCTAAAACACGGATAAAAACACCTCACTGCAAGTTTAAGACTGCCCCAACCACCGGCTTTAGTAGAATTTTTGAAAAAGAAATTTGGATAGACATTGTTAGATGTAATACCACTTAATCGGGCCCGGTCAAAAAAGAAAATACTTGAAAATAGCACATATTTAAAACAAAATAGGTGTAAATCTAAAACTATGTAGCATATATTTTAGTATTTAAGGTATCAGATGAAATGCGAAGTATCTATAAACGTGATGTATATCTTCAAATACTAGTAATAGATACTAAGAAACTTAACCTCCAGTTAGAATTCAAGAGAGAAGATACCAAGGGGAAAATAAAAATCATGCGTCCAACAACACAGACAAAAATATTACAGACAAAAAAAACCAACAAAAAAAAAACCAAACCAATGCACTCTAAACAATATATCTTCAGAGGGTTTCTTATACATCAAAAGAGATATCAACGCATACTATAATTCAGCGAATGTCGTTGGTTGTTGTCGTCCATTGTTTTATTTTCGTTTGTTGTTTCATCATAAATCAGTCTATTGGTTTTCTCTTTTGATTTGATTTTTTATTTTGTTATGTCTGATCTTGACAACAAACAATAAAAAAAAGATCTTAACATTTTAAATACTGCATGTATAGAAATCCATGTAAAGAGAAACTCGAACTTTATTCCAACAAAGTACACATTTGAATAAATTGGACGACCATCTAAATTGATTTAGATATCAATAGAAAATATTGTTGCCGAACGGTCATTAGAAAGCTATGTATCAAATCGAGACAGACAGTCAATCACCAAAAGAAACAAATGAACAATTGATGCTGTGAATAAGCCACTTTGACATCATAAAAAAATCAAAGCTAACTAATCTGTTTCATTTAAGAGTACATTTTACCCAACAAAAAAACCTACAAGAAACAGCTTATTAAATCCAATTGTTTTTCAATCGGTCTAGATAATTCCATATCACTAAAAGAAATTGTTTGCCCTCCTACGTATAGATTAAAATCTTTTAAAACATGTTATTTCCCATTGATATACACTTTCAAAAATCGCTGTTTATAATAGTCTGAAATGATAAACTTGTTCAACTTTTGCTGTTATCTATAAATCCTTGTCATTTGAATGTGTCACATGTTGTTTTGACAGACTTTTAGAACATTGAGAAAACAGCAAGGGAATGAATCTCTTTGAGATTTATATTTTATTGTACATCTTCTCATTAGCTTACGGGAATGAACATGAAGACCGAAGGATACTGAGTATTAGTAAGAGTCTGTTAAAAGGAATAATGGATTACAAAGCGAAACATGATAACCGGATACGTGCATTGGAACATAAATTGAGGATTGGTGAATTGAAACAAGATGCTCGGATTCGTAAATTGGAACAGGATATTCGAATTTATAAGTTGAATCAAGATGACCGGATCCGCAAATTAGAACATACTATTAAGATTCAAAGTAAAGAAATTGAGGACCTAAATAGAGAAAGCACTTATAGTAAGAAAGATTACACAAATTTGCAAGTAAACGATGCATTGGTTCTTTCCAACATGAATGATACCGTTTCAGAAACGTCAGACATAACAGCAGAAGAAGCGGATTCCAATGAATTGAAGCATGTACATATTAGAAGACCTGGAAAGAATGAGAACATGGAAAGAATGTCAGGCAGAAAAAGACTTCTTCTAGGTTTTTATTAATGTATTAGTTACACAGTCTGTAATCCTCTGATTTTGGTTTGTTGCTGTCTGTTTTATTTTTTCGTTGATCTATTTAATATAAATTAGGCTGTTGGTTTTCTCTTTTGAATTGTTTCACATTTGGTCACTCCGGGGATATTTATTTATCAATTATGATCTTTTGACCAGGTCAATACGTTATATATGGACCTGTTCAGATTATATTGACCGAGGACGAAGTCCGAGGTTCAATATAATCTAATAGGTCCATATAACATATTGACTGAGTGAAAGTTCTTAATTCATGTAATTTATATATTACACAATGTTACATATGTAAACAATGTAAGTTTGAAAATGGAAAAAGAAAATGATATTGACTCAATGTTATTATTTTTAGTAACATGGAGTCAATATCATTTTTAAAAATAGTAACGTCGAGTCATTTTATAAAAATAGTAAAAAAAATACAAAATATATATTGCAAAACACGTGACCAAAAAAATCAACGAGAAACAATAAACATCAAACTATATGTAATATATCTTACTATTCAATTTAATTTTACTGTTGACCTATATTTTGTCACATTCTAATCTTTGTGTTTTTTTTTGTTTGGTATAAAGTCATTGTTTATCGTACAAGTGAGAGGTTTACCTAGCTATAAAACCAGGTTTAATCCACCATTTTCTACATTAGGAAATGTCTGTACCAAGGCAGAAATATGACAGTTGTTTTCCATTCGTTTGATGTGTTTAAGCTTTTGATTTTGCCATTTGATAACAGACTTTCCGTTTTACATTTTCCATGGAGTTCGGCATTTTTGTTATTTTACTTTTTATCATACACTATATCCTTGTTTTTTATAAAGAAAAAGTTATCAAAATTGTTATAGATTGCCCGCGCCTAAACTTCAAAAGTTGTTTTTTATTCTTGTTTCAACATTCTCACGGTTGTAATGAACTTACGTTTGCATACTCAAATTCCGTAATTTTCATTTAAAATTACAAACTCATTTGAGAAGATATGCCAATTTTTATATCACCTGGTCCATACGGCTATTTGAACTTTCGTCACGACTCTGCCTTCGTCGTCCGTGGTTAGACACACTACATTTAAATTATCTTAAATAAAACTACCAGTAAAATATATTCTAAAATGGACGTCTCTTCAAGAACATGAATATCATTTCGTTTCGATGGGATAAAAACATGTCCATCAGGATATATCTGTGATTAAGATTGGCAAATTTTCAAAAACAATTTCCACTGGAACCACCAGGCAAAACGTTTTGAAACATTAAAGGACTAATGATAGCAATATTTTACGGTCCTAATTTAATGTATCGGATGACTCAAATGGCGACAATGCTGTCGTCAAAGTTTGAAACCTACATTTTAATCCGCACTGAGTCTACTCGGCTAATTTTAAGCTTACATATCGGAATGATGTATAAAATGTCCTTATTTGGTTCATTAAATGAGGACCGTAAAATATTGCTATAGTTTCAAAGGAAATTGTTTTTGAAAATTGGCCAATCTAAATCACAGATAAAAATAATATGGTCTCCAGAGGCAACCCTAAATGCTGTTTGGCCCATTTTAACAAAATCCTTTACCTAAAACGAAAATACAATTGGTCATAACACTTACGGGAATTGATAAATGGAAGATCCATCCAATGAAAATGTTTAAAACATAAGAAAACTGTCCGTTAAGTAGTCCCGAATTACGGATATGGAATTTCATTCGACAATGCATAAAACTGACAAAATTATTATAAAAAAATGTTTTGTAGATACTAACCCGACCAATTTGGTAGCTTTCTATGCTTACATGAAAACTCATGAAACAAATCCAGGACGTCATCAGACTTTGATTTTTGACGAAGTGAAGATCAACCTTGGATCCGCGTACAGTCGAAACAGTGGCCTGTTTACTTCACCAGACCATGGAATATACGTTTTCACCTGGACTGTAGTTGCAGACGAGTATGGTTACGTCTATTCTGAAATAGTGATCAATTCTACACCTTTTGGAAGCATTTTGACCAATAGCCAAGAAATTCGTGATTTTCATACAGTCACAGGTATTGTTGTAGCGGAAGTTAACCAAGGAGATGAGATATATATACGTACAAATCCGAATTATGCAATAAAGGGCAGAATTGTTAGTGATACGTCTCTGCGCACATCATTCAGTGGTTGGAAAATTGATGCTATTTCAAAATGTAATACATGAATATCTAACGCTCTATATCATCTTCCAATTATATTGCAACTTGATATACGTTTTATCCCGGACAATATACTGTGTTTAACCGGATTTGTTTACTATTAAGGACAGTTTTAATACCATAACCGTTGTGTTTGGCTGAAGTAGGTGTAATAAAAAGTACTATTATACTAATTTTGCCTTTTTTCTGAGCAACTCATTGTATACCATTTTGCTATTCAATTATACAAATTCCAAGAAAAGAAAAGCTTGAATTAGTACACTTTAAATGCTCAATCTTTGACTTTACTGACTTATAAGAGAGACATTTAGTGTTCCTGGTGCCTTCCAAATATCAATTTACCTTAGGGACAAGGCAATGGCTTAAGTTTTTAAAAATACAATACTAAATTTAGATGTGATTTTAAGTATGTTTTGATTCCCTTATGTTCTAAATGTGCTCAGAAGATCTTAGTTCTGCGCCAAATAAGGTGTTAATCAATGCAAAATCGGGACGTTATTAAAATTCTGTCAGTGAACTCTAAGTAAAGGATACCACAACTACAGTCGATATAGATTCATTTCTTAACTCACATCTAAAAATCAAACAATGAGGAATGTTTAAGAATTAAATTTTACGAGAAAGAAATTACTTCAATTTTGCCATTTTTACTTTTCATATCCATGTAGCAACATTTAAGCAACATCTACATGTAGCTACAGATGGAGTACATTTGTCCTAGTTAATACGATACTCAATGGTTTATGGTTCCTACCATCAAAGTCTTGAACAAGGGTTGCTGTTAGGAAGGAAGCTATTGAACCATGTGTTGTTTATGGTAAAGTTGAAGTCATTACATTGAAAGTTTAGCATACAGCATCAACATTGGTTTATGGTTCCTACCATAACGTCATTGGACAAGGGTTTTTTAATGTAAAGTTAAAATCATCACATTGAAAGTTTAACATACAGCATTATGGAATGTCTGTGTCAGATAATCATTGATTTGTTCCACTTATTGTAGTTACAGTCCAATCCTCTTTTCCTCGACAGAAGCACCAAGGAATGTGACTGATATAAAAGTAAGGAGATGTGGTATGATTTCCAATGAGACAAATATCCACCAAAGTTTAAATAAAGTGGATGTACATGTAAGCAATTATAGGCAACCGTACAGCCTTCAACAATGAGAAAAACTGTACCGTATAGTCGCCTATAAATCCTTATATTTGTTATAATGCTATAAGCAAAACACGACGGTAGCCACAAGTAGAGAAGTGACAGCTTACCTATCCGGGGTACCCGATTTTCAAGTCGGATTCGTGTTGATCAGTCTGTAGATTTTGTTTTTGTGAATTGTCCACCATTGTTTGTCTTTCCATCGCGACGTATTGTTTTTGAGTATTCCCTTATATGAATTTATATGACCAGAATATTGCAAAAAAATATATGTACATTCTGTGAATTAAAATGTACACATTGTGACTTACAAATAACAGACCGAGAACTAAAAATTTAACAATAAGCTTGTATTTAGTGATTCTTTGTTCATATGACTGAAATGTTGCAATAAGCGCTTGTGAAACTTTACAATAACATAGTTAGATGCAGTCTGTGAAGAAGATGTTACTTTTTTTGAATTTTTTCCCTTTGTTACAGGAGCGATAGTGTTTCTTGTGATTCCTTTAATTTTTCTCAAAATACCAGGAAAAAATACCAAAGTAGGTGAGAAAAGGAATTACCTATAACTTGATTAAGATATAATAAGTGATTAAGTATATACCAAGCCGGGAAAATCAGGGGTAAACAAAAAACACACTTTAGAAGAACAGACGAAAATCAACAATCCACAAAACACTAAGGAAAAAAAAAAACAAAAAAAACAAAAAACTAAAGATTAGGACAGGCGAAAAAAAATGCGGTTGTCTGAACTTTATAATTATAAATTTTGTACTGTCAATATACGTAAACATACTTGTTTAATACTAAAATACCTTTTGATTGTGGATTCCTCCGGTTTGTTTAGAATCTTGATAATTCACATTGATAACAAGATTGGCCATCTATATTGGGTTGACATTTACTTGTTCAACTTAAATTTTTATCTGTATTTCCTTATCATTTGAATGTTAACGGTTTTGAAGTTCATATCGAGAACACAGCAAAGAGATGAAAATCTTTGTGTTTTGTATTATATTGGTCATCATTCCATTATCATATGGCGACGAAAACGAAGACCAACGGATCCTGAGCCTTGTTTGGAATAACATACAGGGTCAGTTTAAAGGAATACGGAAACACCAAGTGGAGCAGGATGACCGGATTAGTGAATTGGAACTTACTATCCAGATTCAAAACGAGCAAATTAGGGACTTTAAAAGGGAATTGCATTAAAAGAAGAAATTATAAAAAAGAATTTTAAAGAATATAGTGAAACCTGTCTAAAAAGTAAAATAACAAAAATACCAAACTTCGAGGAAAATTCTGCACAGAAAGTCCCTAAGCAAATGGCAAAATCAAAAGCTCAAACACATCAAACGAATGGATAACAACTGTCATATTTCTGACTTGGTACAGACATTTTCTTAATCTTACATAAACCGAAAACCTGTCTTAACCAAACTTGTTCTTAAGTCCAGTCATATCAAATTTTATGTTTTGTGAACCTTATCAAACCGAACATCTGCCAAAACCGAACAAAACCTAAAGTTCCGAATAGGTTCGTTTTATACAGGCTTCCCTGTTTCTAACTAACACACAATTTAAACTAGAAAACGATGCATTGATTCGTTCCAAAATGACCTATACTTTTCCAAAAACCTCACTACGTACAACCACCAAGGATGCAAAACACATAGAAATTGAGATAGCTATACGTGACAGAAGACATTAATAGAATCAGAATGTGGAGAAAACATCAAACAGAAGAAGAAATGCTATTAGTATTTACAGTTCATTCATTTGATTAAATATTGTTTAACAATACTGGAAAAAAATGAAATTGTTTATAATGGAACTCCCTCTTTAACATTATCGTTGTCAACAATTAAACAGAACGATCAAACGCGTCTACTGTGGTTATTTTTCAAGTACGTCTTCATATGTTAGAGTGACTTTAAAAAAAAAGGATTTTACACAACTACTTAAACGTACCAATGTAACAATCGACAATGTCTTATTCATGTATCATTTAAGGGCTGATTATCTGTACTTTATGTTTTGCATGGTCTGAAAAAAACATGTACTGAAATTTTAATTAAATCATGGTCAAAGGGTACAAATCGACATTTCATTGGTTTTTGCTTGGGTTCGTGTTGCTCAGTCATCAGTTTTCTATGATTTGTTTTGTATACTGTTGTTTGTCGTCTAGCATGTCTAGCTGTTCTTTGTCATGGCATTGTCAGTTTGTTATCGACTTATGAGTTTGAATATCCTATTTGGTATCGTATGTCTCTCTTTTATAGTTTGCTAGAATTGATCAAAATGCCGCTTTATGTTTTTTTTTTTTGCATGTATTATATTTTTTAAATCATATAAAATTTATAGAACATATTACAATTGTTTGAAATCAAACTCAAAATTAAGACATTATTTGCGCAATGATAGCAGAAAAGTGCAATTTTCGAAAAATGAACGAGAAGGTCCACTAAAAGCAAAAATGGGAAGGTATATTGATTTACAATATATAGACGGTGTTGTCACGATATCTCAATAGCATGAGTTCGAATCCCGGCGAGGATAGAACAAAAATTTGCTTCCGCAAATTTGCAGATTTAACATTGTTGTGCTGATATTTAGAGTAATTATGAATATAATACATGTATGTGTTTTCAGCCGTACTTGTGTATATCACCTTTTCTGATGATCCAATGGATGGATCTGTCGTAGAGATGTCACTTGTTTAGACGTACTTATCAAATAATTATTCCTGTGACTGCGTCTTACGATCCTTTACGACAGATAATCTAGCTAATCTGCAATCAATTCCATCTTCATGCCTAATTTATCATGTACTGTGTTAAAACTCTAGATTCTACTGACGAGGAAAGGTAACATTAGGCCACCGAAAGCTGCATTTTATTTCAATCTAGGTGCCCGAGTGGTCCAGAGCGCTGGACTCAGTGCAGGTGGTGTTGTCACGATATTCCAATAGCATGAGTTCGAATCTCGGTAAGGGAAGAACAAAAAATTGCTTCCGCAAAGGAGTAGGTTCACGAAGGGTTAAAATTGGCCCTAAGATTTTGCTTTTTTAATCAGGCCAAATCACTACAAATCTCACATAGAAATAGTTGTGATATTACTATTAATATAAAATAACATCATTTTGGCACATCACATTAAAATGACAAAGTTTTGACTCTTTAAGTATGAATTTTTCGTGTTGTAACGTCAGGTTTGGTCAAATTTTCAATAATTCTTAACAGATTTTTGCATAATTTACTTTTGCCGCCGTCCATGATCCAGAAAGATTTTGTGTCTAGAGATTCAATATCATCATTGGCAAGTTTTGATTACAGAACATTTTGGATTCTAGGTTGCAGCCAAGGGTTTCCTTAAGCTTTTAGGTCCGAAAAATGCATAAAATCATCGTATTTTGACTATATATCCTAAATGTGCTGATTCTGAAGCCAAGAATGTACTCTTATGAAAAAAATTATTTTAACAAAGAAGTAAGGCATTTAACATAGATCAATTTAAGAACCAAATTATAGCAATTTTGAAATTTTATGATAAAGTTGAAATTCTAGGCCATATATTGTCCTTTGCAGATTTAACATTGTTGTGCTGATATTTAGAGTATTTATTAATATATATTTTCAGCCGTGTATCACCTTTACTGGGATCCAAAAGATGGATCTGTCGTAGAGTTGTCATTTATTAAGACGTACTTATATATATATATATATTTATATATAGATCCTGTTAGTACATGCATCATATGTCAATTGTTAATCAATGAGCGAAAGATGACCTTCCGGAATGCACGTATACTAAAATAGCACTCTGAATTTCTCAAACCTTAATGAGAGTACTGTAATTAAGGCGCATTCATCATACAATTTTAGTTACAGCAAAGTAAATTTAGACTCCCAATACCGAAAATCTTCGAGTTCAAACCTTATTATCTAAACAGGTACTTACTTCGAAAAGACACAAGGAGCATTACAAAGTCTAGTACATGAAAGTTCAAACTTACATCTTCATTCGTCGATCATTGCATGCATTTGTTCAATGAGGCTTGCACGGAGCTGTATATTTATTAGCTTTAGACAAATTTTAACTACGTATTAAACTGTTTTGATTCAAGCGCCACTAATTAGTCTGGTGCAGACTAAACGTTCGACTGGCGTAACAAATTTGTAAGCATTGTATCCTTGATGATTGCTTTTTTGTTTATAAATAAAGTCCTTTGTTTCTATTAATATATATAATGAAATAAAACATCAAACAATAACATGGATAAGACAACCGTATGATTGTAGTAAAAGGTATAATAACAAAAATTTCCGAACTCCAAGGTAAATTCAAAACGGAAAGTCATTTATCAAATGGCAAAATCAAAAGCTAAAACACATCTACGAATGAAAAACAACTGTCATATTCCTGACTTGGTAAAGTTAATTGAAGCTTTCAAAAACTTCCTAACTTTTAAATAAAGGATTTTGTTTGATTATAAGTGATTAGCAGTTGCATCACAAACAGATGTTTTATTTTCACCCACTTTTATCATTTTCCCTGGTAATGCCAGTTGCTGTTTATTAAAAATTAAAATAGCAAAAATACCGAAGTCATTATCAAATGGCAAAATCAAAAACTCAAACACATCAAACATCAAACCTTGACCTTTGATTTTGATTTAACGGAAATTGCACTGTGCGAATATTTTACGACCGGTCAAAAACATATTAAAGATGAGATACTTTCGAATGATATATGATTTAGCTGTAGGTGCATCAAATATGACATTATATGAGTGTTGTCAATCAACTTATACTGACATGCAATGAACGTAGACATTTTTTTAAATCGATGTAAAATGTAGTTGTATCTTATTTTGTTGAAAATTGAAAAAAAAGATAAATGCACTGAATATCTGTTTTATATTACTTTGTTTACTAGAAAAACTTGAAAAAATATATATCAATGTCTTTTAACCACTATTATAATAATAATATCGAAGTACATGCGTATGAAATATTGTCTTTTTTCATCCCGATCACACGAACAGGTACATCGTACTTTAACAACATGTTCTCGAATTGCAGATTTATCTAAACGCACATGAAAAGCAATGTCTTGCAGCAGGATTTTATTTTATAGCTTGTTTCTCTTTTGGTATAGATCTTAGTTATTTTCAAATGACACGAAATGTACAGATTGATGTGATTAAAACATGCACATCAGTCATTTTGAAAACGCGCTCATAGCTATCAAAGAAAAAATTCTTAAAATGATTTTTATGACTTTAGCTGAAAAAAATCCTGATGCCTGCAACAAGACATACATTTGATCATTTGATAATAAACTTTTCATTAAAATCGTTACGATTGATGGCAAATTTCTACGACATATACAATACAGAAAGCGTTCTAATAATACACTTTTTGCAGATGCAGATCCGAACAATATGGTAGCTTTCAACACGTACATTAACACGCATTAAGCAAACCCAGGACGTCACCAGACTCTGATCTTTGACGGAGTAAAACAAATATAAGATCCGCTTACAGTCAATGAAGTAGCCTGTTTGCTTCACCAGACCATGGAATATACGTTTTACCTGGACTTTAGTTGCAGACTATCATGAATACGTTTCGTCTGGAATAATAATAAACTCTGCACCAATTGGAAGCATTTTGAGTAATAGCAAATACATAGATGATCAAACCAACACTGGTATTGTTGTAACGGAAGTCAACCAAGGGAATGTTGTTTTGTTCGTACCAACTCGAAAAGTATAAGTAAGGGCAGAATCAAGAGTGATGCGCCTCGTCGTACTTTATTCATTTGATGACAAAGTATCTTAAGTTTTTTTTAAATGATTCAGAAATTGAAAGTTACTATGCGATTTTGACAAATAAAAAAAAAAACGAGATCTAAAATGATCGAATTAGAAGATAGAAAAAAAATAGTTTAGTAACAATATGAAAATAAGAAGATATTGTATAATTGCTAACGAGACAACTTTCCACCAGAGACCAAGTAATGTAGAAGGTAAGCAATTATAGGACAATATGGCCTCAACATAAGCAAAACACATACTGCATATCCTAGAGGGTGCCTCTGGTATGGGTCACGATTTTGGAATGTCAAATATATCATTGCTATTTCACGGAGGTAACATATCAATGGGTAGGCATTTTTATGGAAATGGGTCAGACATTTTCATCTCCTCCTAAGATTTCTGTCAAAACTGTATTCTGAACTATTCATCTAATAATAGGAATGATCCCATGTGGTTCATGTATAAATTAGATGTCATGATAG
Organism: Mytilus coruscus; assembly: GCA_017311375.1. Classification (NCBI taxonomy): domain Eukaryota; kingdom Metazoa; phylum Mollusca; class Bivalvia; order Mytilida; family Mytilidae; genus Mytilus; species Mytilus coruscus. Next base: position 30,827,411 of record CM029608.1, on the reverse strand, counting down.
CTGGGAAAGATATATAATTGGGTTGTGATTTACTATGGAATATATGAATGGGTAAGGATTTTTGCATAAATTAACATATGAATTGTATGTCTGAATCATTCGTAGCAGGCCTTCCAAGTAAGCCTACCGTTTATTCATTTGTCTTCTTACTGCGAAATGGCAATAAAAAAAACACACTTGAATCTATGATACCGTAAATGTAAGTAAAGATTGATAATTAGAGGATTTCAAAATGGCTTTACTGTGAAATATATTTCAAAGGAATTTGGCTTTATCTCTTGAATTTTAAAGTCAAATCAACCATTGAAATGAATACGAACGCACGCACGTACGCATTCACGCAATAGATACAAGATCTTAAAACATAGACATTATATGCATGTCAATCTCCAAATCGTTCCAAGAACCAAAATGTTTAGTTTAGTTCGCAATAGATTATTCAAATAGAACCTCCTTAGTCCAGTGAAAACGAAATTGGTTGTTGATATACATGTTTCTCGTTTCTCGTTTTTATATAGATTAGACCGTTGGTTTTCCTGTTTGAATTGTTTTACACATTTGTTTGGGGCCCTTTATAGCTTCCTGTTCTGTGTGAGCCAAGGCTCCGTGTTGAAGGCTATTACTTTGACCTATAATTGTTTACTTTTTACACATTGTGACTTAGATGTAGAGTTGTCTCATTGGCACTCATACCACATCTTATTATTATTATCATTATTTCTATGTAATATTATTTCATGTACATTTTGTGTAAGAAGATATGAAATCAACTCTCAATTGTACAAGTGTGTTCAAGTAATTATAGATACATGTTTCTTCTAAACATTTCCAAAATATTGTTGATAAGAAGCTTTTCTGTCCAATTTGCAAGAGTAAATTAGTGTCAAATTAGCTAAAGAACAAAAGAAGATCGTTCAAGCAAAACCCGCAAACTTCCAAGATTCTTCAATCTGTAGTGATATTAAAACTTATATCATATCTGAAATAAGACTGTGTACTTAATTGTATTTTTCTAATGCATGTCATGAACTGATATTTTACCTTTGAGCTTTTGTCTACATTTTACTTGTTATGTAGAATATTAGGGATGCTCTATCGGATTTTTCAGTGTTTAAAAGAAACAAATACGAAAGTTAAATAGCAATCGTCAAGTTCAGATCTTTCCGTACATTTGCAAAATTATTTGTTTGCAAATTTATTAAGAATAGACTATTTTCATATTACCAACTTTTGACTCCGGATTATATAGTTCTTTGACAGGTTACCTAATGTGTGGTTGCACATCCTGGTACTCTGTCAAGTAAGAGCAACCAAATGAAGCAGACTCACACATATAATCTGTGCATTTTGGGGGAAAGTTTGCTGTTTACCGATTATTTTGTCGTGTATAGAAAACATAAGACAGTTAGTTTCCCCCCCAAAATTGTACCAATTGAAAGCTTGATTTTACTTCTTTGGTCTTACTTGGCCGAGTACCAGGATGTCCTACCAAAGAGTAGGTAACCTGTCGAAAAAATATAAACTCCTGAGTACAAAATCGGTAATATGAAAATTGTCTATTGAATGCTTCTTTTGTTAGTCTTATTTGGATGTTTAACGATTCGGAAGCACATTTTGTATGAGCATGATCAACGCTCTTAACAACCCTTTAGAATTACTAAAGAAACATTTAATTCTAATTAATATCATTAGTATGCCTCACCAATGAAATGTAGATTTATAACAAGCTTTTTCGGGTTTTTTTTCTATGCATTGTTATGACGTTTCATGGGAAGCACGTGCAGTCATTAATGTTGAATTTTATATCATGAAATGAAATATAATTTTGGAATGCCTCACGGTTGTTGTCTGCTAATTACGGAGTTTGATGAAACATACAGTGAATATAAGTAAGTTCTATACTATCGATATTCACAGTAAGTATAGTGTCTGGCTGGGAATAAGTTTTTTTTCGAGTGATTTGATCTGCTTTTTTCGAGTGTGACCACATTTTTTTTTCTCGAGTGAATATGATAAAAAATGTAAACAAAGTTAACAGACTTCCATTCTGGTAAAACGTGAAATAGATGCTTGAATTATATGTACAAGATCATAAAAGGTAACTTGAAAGTTAGAATTTGTGACCAAAATATATTATCAATCCTACATTAAACCATCCGAATCACTGTTCGTTGATCAAAGCAACCCCTAAACATGCAGTTGTAATTAATAAGTCTGGATCTGCAGACGTCACACACGTCAGATGATCTTGTATCAATGCTATTCCAGTGTTTTAATGTTGTTTGAACTGCAACTGTAACAACGTTGTAAACCACAGTTCACAATACGCTTATAAAAGTAACATTCAACTAGTAGGCAATCGCCGATTCAAACGGAGCTAGTTTTAATAGAATGGTAGCATTACAATTAATATAAACATTTATGTCTTTGCATTAGTTTACAGTTTTGTGCTTATCGTGAGTAAGAGATTTTGAATATATGAACTTACAAATAATGTCTTTTGTAGAAAAGGATGATGCTGATGTGTAGCTTTTTAATGTCCAGCTGCAAATTCAATGCAAGAAACGAGAAAATGTTAATTTAATGTGAATATTCACCCTGCTTTTTACTACACGCTGAGTCTGAGTAAAGTAACATTCCGCAAGAAGACATATCCGCTAGCGGGACACATTATTCTGACTCCTAGCGAACCAGTATTTGCTATTAATCCTTAATGCTACGTGCTGAGGGGAGAAGCAGCAAATACCAACTTTTGGATTTGGAAATTTGGATGCGACCCGACCGGGTTTCGTACCCATGACCTCCCGCACTCGAGGCGAACACTCTTTCACGGAACACCGAGACTGTTTGGACATTATTATCAAAAGTTCATTACTGCAATTCCTGGGTCGGATTGTTTTGTGTGTTTGTCATGAATGCAATTGTTTTGCCAGCAAACCGGAAGACGACTTGATTCAAACTTAACAACGCCATGTCAAACATTTATAGAATCGATAATAAGTCAGGCTCAGATGTATTTTAATGAAGAGTAAAAGGAAAAACATGTATAGGTAAGACCGATAAGTAAACTCGGCAACTTTAAATGATTCTTCGTTATACTCTTGCTTATAACTTGAAACTCAATTAAAAAATCCATCGTCCATCTTTATATGCTTATAGCAATGAGACTCAATTAAAAAAACCATTGTCCAGCTTTATATGTAAAATGTGGAATAAGTTGTGGATTAATCGAGATATTGTTCACCACAATCAAACCAATCTATTAGTATTTAATAGATACTTCTTGTTGAAGCAAATTGTTGAAATAATCATTCTTATAACATATATATGTATAATGGCGTCGCACTTTACAATCCAAGGTAATTTGAAAAATACAATACCAAATACATAATTCGGAAAAATATAAACTTTAATATCAGTAAAACTCCGATAAACCATTAGAGGCAAAACCGTAACAGTGTGGACTACACCAATACTTATGTTGTTAATAAAAGCGGATCATTTACCTATAACTGTTTTGTCAGCGGCTATCGATAACAATGATTTTATGCATATGTTGTGTACAAGTTATCATTTTGTACAAATTATAATTTGTACAAAAAAATTGTACAAATTATTATTTCTATTTTGACTTTGTACAAATTGTGATTTGTCCAAAAAGTGCCTGTACAAACTACAATTTGTACAAAATTTGACTAAAATTCACTTATAATTTATACAAAAGTTATAATATGGATTTGGTGAAAAAAGCATTGATACACACTACAGAATTGTTACTTTAATGACCACACCGTAAACCTTATTTACAAAATACACAAATAGTTCTGTATCATTTGATTGAGCATGTGAGTAATTTATGGTAACGGGAATTGCACAATATTTTTACGTCCTGGCACGTATGCTCTGTGTTTCAATGTCAGTGTCATACTCCACTTTAGCTTTAATCCCAATATGCTTGTTCTTGATTGTTCTTTCATGTAATATCCTCTTCTAGGACAAATCTATCCTGCTGATCAACCATGCTGGACATGTTTACACTATTAAATCAACTGAGTAAATGACAAAAAGAGTGTTCATAAACACCTGTGATATATAGCTTTGGCAACTTATTAAAACAATTGTTCCCAAAGTAATTAATCGTTGAAAAGTGTTCAAGAAGAGTTGAAGGCAAAAATGTTTTCCTCAAGGCAATTCAAATGTATTACTATTAAATATATATATAAAAGGCCATCATTTCTATCATATTAATTTATCATATATCCTTTGTACGAATTATAAGTGAATTTTAGTCAAATTTTGTACAAGCGTTTTTTGGACGAATTACAATTTGTACAAAGTTAACGTATATATTATAATTTGAACATTTTTTGGGGTACAAATTCTAATTTGTACCAAAATGAAAACTTGTACACAACACATACACAGTTGGTCGGAGGCCTTCCAGTGGGGATGTCAATTATCACATGAATCACTTTTTTTACATTTCGATACATAAAATAAAATTTTCTTTTCACAAAATTTAAAAGGAATTTGTTTTAAGCATTCTTTTTATTATCACATCAAACCGTTTCATTGGAAGAACGAAAAATGTGCAGAGCTAATAAATTAACTTATTAGTGATATATATTACATGTAGCACATTTCGATTTTTATTATAAAAAACTTCAAGTTTATGGGGCTATTTCACAAAATATCTTACAAAGACAAAATACTCCCATGTTGTGAACATTTAAGAGTAATCTACCGTTTATTCAAATGATGAGATTTGTTTGTGCAGAGCTCAGGATATTTTTCATTCGTAGATCAGTTTGCTTAGGATTTTCAAATGTATTAGACTATTTATTTACATTTCTAAAGGTATATCTGAACAAATTAAAGACTCTTCTATTTGTATAATGCTTTATGTGAAGGAGAAACCGGTACAGTTTGGTCTTTGTAAAGATGTTGTGAATCAATTAGTAGCAAAAACCAAAATTGAAACTACATTGTAAAGGAATAAATTATAAATCAAAATAAGAAACAAATTAACAAAAAACAATTACTTTTACAAGGTCATAATATTCTTTCAACTAATTGACATAATTGTTATAATAAACATCAAATAAACAATCATATTTACACATCACACCATCCCTATTTAATGTGTACAAAAAAGCTTTTCAATGTTTAATCCATTTTACGGAAATTTTACAATCGCTTTCCCAATTTACTAGAATATTGAAAAGTTCATTCGACTCCAATTTTGGAACCTTGATGCATCACTTATATGTCTTTTCGATTTTGATGTCGTTTGTTCATTGGCTGCTGATTCATAACGAATACATTTAGTCTGTGTATTCATCCTTATGGTTGTAGTTCGGGTATTTCGCTTTTGTTTTCGTGAACAAATGTTTGAATTTTCTTTGTTTTTATTTATAATATTAGTGGCCATGGTTCGAGTATTTAAAACACTCTTTTCATATATATATATATATATATATATATATAGCAACGCAGTAATTATTCGTGAATTTGAGCATAGAAGAAACTATTGGTTTATTGTAAATGTAAACAATAACTAGATTTGCCATTGCAAGCAATAGCGGATGTCACCCTTCCCCATTGCCACTAAGCGGCAGCCATTTCGAAAATTTTAAATAGTGAATGCACATATATGCATGGCTATACATCTTTCTGTAAATTTTCAGAACATTTAGAGCATGTTGGATGATTTTGAAATTTTGACATTTTTGCAGTTTCCATGGGAACGGTGGCCATTTTGAATATTCCAAAGTCAAAAGTCTCAGCTACACTTGCCAGTTAACAATCATATTAAGTTTCAGTTAGTTTGGAACATTTTGAAATATTTGACATTTTTGCAGTTTCCATGGCAACGGTGGCCATTTTGGAAATTCCAAAGTCAAATGTCTCATCTATACTTGCCAGTTAACAATCATATTAAGTTTCATTAAGTTTGGAGCATTTTGAAATTTTGACATTTTTGCTGGTTTCCATGGTAACAGAGACCATTCCCAAAATTTTAATGACAGATGCCACATTGTTACATGGGAGGGATCATGCCATCATAGTTTCAATGAATTTGACCTACCATTTTAAGAGAAGAAATGCTACATTAAGGTTTTAGGGCATTTTGACCATTTTTGCATTGTTTCCATGGTAATGGCAGCCATTTTGGAAATTCCAAAGCCAAATGCCACATCTACAAATGTTGCTCATCGTTACTGTGATGTTTCATTAAGTTTGGAGCATTTTGAATTTTTTGAAAATTTTGCTGTAGTTTCCATGGCAACATAGTAGTTCCGATGATTGTGAAAATCATCCAAAACCTGTATATAGTGGACATCTACCTTGTATTAAAATTTAATGATTTTAAGTTTAGGCATATTCAAATAATTCATTAAACCCCAAAATTTTATTTTTTCACAATTTTTCTGTTTCCATGGTAACGGCAGCCATTTTTTTGTTCCAAAGTTCCACTGCAGCGCAAAAGTTGGTGTTCCTTGTTATAGTGACCAATCATTTAGATTGCTTCCATTGGCTCTGAAAACTCCCGGACAAATTAGGTTGAAGTATGATAATAATAATAACTACATTTGTAATTGCTAGCAATAACGGATGGAACCCTCGTCCTCCCATTGCCATGGTAACGGCAACCATTTTGAAAATTCCAAAGTCAAAGAGGGCATCTACACATGCCAATTAACATTATTGCAAAGTTTCATTGATTTTGAAGCATTTTAAAAATTTTGACATTTTTGCTGTTTCCATGGTAACGACAGCCATTTTGGAAATTCCAAAGTCAAATGGGACATCTGCATATGCCAGTCAATATTTGTGTGAAGTTTCATTAACATTGGAGCATATTGCTTTTTTGGACTTTTTCCTGTTTCCATGGAAACGGCGGCCATCTTGAAAATGCCATACCCCGATTGCAAATCTACACATGCTGGTTAACATTATGGTATAGTTCCATAACAATTGGTTCATAGAATTCCAAGATATAAGCTGGACAAAAAAAGTGGAAGAAAAATAAAAAACAGAAAAAAAGAAACGTAGAATAACAATTTGTCACCCCAACTCCGTTGAGGGTGCCATAATAATAATACAGAAAAAGAAACAGAGGAAAAACAATATGTCACCCGACATTGTCGATCGGGTTACATAATTAATGATGAAAAGATATAAAGATCAATACTTTCCCGTCAAAGTGTGAAAAATTGTGTTGTATGTCATGCAGTTATAAACCGTCGGAAACACATAATAGTCCATCATGCATTGCAACTCATTCAGTAGATTGGCCGGTCAATCGCCCAGAAAATATGCTTTATTTGTAAACAAGCCACACTGAAACATATATTGGCGGGAGTATTAGTATGCTAAATATTGCATATCCGTATCAGGAAATCAGATGCTAATCCATGATTTTGAAAGGGGAAACTAAACAACGTTAGGAATGGGACAAGTAATAAGTCTATTGACTATAAAGCAAGCTACGTTTGTGGGGCGTCCCCCTCATCACTTGATTCCCGACCTCTTTAATGCAGCAGTTGGATCACAACCATCCAATTTGAAATTGTACTTACTTTTTTCAATCTATCAACGAATAAAGAAATGTGTTCACAATATCTCTGTATTTAATAAATTAATTTAATGAAAGATTCATACTGATCAGATTAATTGTAACACATAAGTTATAACATTGTTACAGGGATTTGTTGACATTTCAAACTAAAAATTATCAGGTGTTACAGTTCATCACCTTTCCGTTTATTATTGTAATCTGAGCATACAAATTAAGCTCTAAACGTACACACAAAAGAAGAAAAAGTGAGTTGTTGGTCACAGAAAAAACACGTATTCTCGGTAAAGAACGTAGTAGTCCATCATGCATTGCAACTCATTCAATGGATTGGCCAATTCTCTAAGGCAACACCTATTGCTCATTCTGCAAACAAACAAGTATAATGGCGGAAACGGCAGTATGCCAATGCATGTGTATCTATAAATGGTAGTGTACCCGACCTGATTAAATGTATTTATGTTTTGGGGTAATACATAATTTCTTTAGCGGTCCTCAATCATCAGGATGAAAAGTGAAAAAAAAACTAATTAAGAACTTAGAAATACGACACTGAGATTAAAACAAAGAACCAATGACCCTCCACTCTCCGAAAAAAAAAAAAAAAAAATAAATAAATAAATACACTAAGAACAAAGGGGTGGTCGGTGCACAATCATGAATTTATGAATACGGTTCTTCAACCAGGCATGTGTTTTTATCAAATAAAATAGTTAGTAGAAAAGTTCCAGTTTTTCCTATACATCAAACTATACATCAAACTATAATGCGCTATTCTAGATATTTTTAAAGACCTAGTCCGATTGCTGAGTCACTCAGTAGAACGTCGGACATCTAATTTGAATTCTAGCTTTCCAGTAAATAAATTTATTCAACAAATAATTATATTTAGATACTGAATTTGAATATTCCTATTTAATAAAATAAACGCAAATTGTATTAAGCTAGGTCCAAATACATGTAGTTTTTGACTGTCCTATATCTTGAAAGAAAGAAAAGACCATACGAAAGTATATATATATACATATTTTCAATTGCATCACGATTTAAAGTTTATCATGCATTCGTTCTAAAAATGAATTCTTTTAGACAAGATATAAGTAGAAAAATACAAAGAGCAAATACAAATTTTAGAAAACAACAATTGAAAAATCGCTTTTAAGTCCGAAAAAGGTAATTGCTAACACATTCATTACTACTTTTAAAGCTAGTTAAATTTCATTTTAATGTTTAAAGAACACGCAATATGATGAATAATTTGATTTATAAATTAGAATATCAATTATCAGTGAAGAACGTCAAAATATTCAATGTTAATCAATACGCCTGTTGTACTTTTTTCTCGGGTTGATTGTTTTAAAGGCATTAAGAAACCTTTGGCGAACCCGTACGTTTAACTGTCCATGGTAACACAACATTTTAAGTGGGCGTAACAAACAAACCGTTACCTGATCTGACCCAGTCAATTGATGAACTGAGCGTGCCAACGAAAGGTCTCGTCAACACTGTTATAAATTTGATAATATTACACTTAGACATCACTTTGCAATTGTCAGACACATACAAACACATTTTGTATATTCATAATAAAGTTGAGAAATATTTTAACACTGTACAGGAATAAATTAATATCATATATGCAATGGGAAATATATACAAGAATTTCAAATATAAAAATCATAAAGATATATTCAAAAGCTTTGCATCCCAAACTGAAAAATAGAATTCGAACGGTACCAATAGCTAGATCTCCCGGTCTGTTTCAAATCAAGTTCACTGTAAATATTATATATCATGTTCACTTGGCTTTATAGGTACTTCCACCGGTTCATATGTTCGCTTCGGTGAACCTGTAGGAAGTTCGACTATCAACAGATTCTGTTTTGTTTCCTTTATTTGTTTTACATCCTTCAGAGTTTCCTCTTGATTTTTCTGTAGTATATCTACCTCAGACGTCAATAAGTTAAATTGCTCTTGCAAGCTTAGATCTGAATCTTCATAACTAGCTTCAAACCTAAAACAATATTTATAACGAATTGTAAACATCTCAAAGGCTACATGTTCTCCAAAATTGCAATTTAAATCATGAAAAAATATATATTTATTAAATGATTATTCACTATTGGCCCTATGATAATGATAGTAAAACAATAGTTAACATAAGACAACGGATATGTTCGTCGTGCCGATAATGCTGTCCCCTTTCCCAAAATGCGATCTACCGAATAAGACTTATCACCGGGTTTGAACTAACATGAACAACACAACGGGTGCCACATGTAGATCCCCATCTGCTTACCCTTCCGGAGCACCTGGGGTCACCACCACCCGTGTACTGTTGTTTGTCTGTTTGTCGTTTTCTTTTTTTGCCATGGCGTTGTCAGTTTATTTTCCACTTATGAGTTTGAATGTCCTTCAGTATCTTTCGCTACTCTTATGCATTCTGGATTCACTTAACCTGTATCTAGACCGCAAAGAACCAGTAGTCTGGATAGTAGATGGGTTTAGCTATACTTTAGGTCCTTTTGGTTTATTCACTTCAACGTTTGTATTATGTTTTGGAATTTCAAATATGTTGGCCTTGAGCATCACTGAAGAGACATTAACTGTCCAAATGCGCACCTGGTGCAGTAAAATTGGTACCGTTTGTGTTATTGTAATCAGTGAGTTTTCATCAAGGTAACTAGATTTATAATTTGATACACCAGACTCGCTACGTAAGAATTGCCAACAAATTAAAAACAAAACTTTTAAAGAATTAAAATAAAACCAATACCCGTATTTGTCAGCCTCCATGTTTTTTGCGTGAATTCTTCTTAGCCGAACTGAAGAATTAAAATGACTATATACTGCAGCTCTTTCTAGAATAGCCAATTCTGTACTTGCTGTTTTATGACTCATTTCTGAAATGACATATGTTCAATAATATTTTGATAAATATGCATGATATGACTTGGAGTTCTATCTTTTTTTTTTATTCTTTATATTGTTTACCTAACATTCAAAACATACATTACTGATAGTTACGCAATTATAAATTATGGTTATACAAAAGTTGACCTGCTTTTCCTTTATACGAAAGATGGACGAGTTTTGCTATTGAATACTGTAATGAATGATACTGTTTCCTTTAAAGTCAGTACGTTTAGTGTGTTCAATTCCTATATAAAACGAAATTATTGTTTTCGTTTGGTACATAGAAGTACACCGTTCCCTTGTTCAATTAAGTTGATATTCATTATCATCATGATTATCATTCATTTTTTATATTGTTAGTTTAGTGTTACTAATACTATATTGACTTTGTAGTTTTTGTCAATTTTAGGTTGGTGTAATATTTCATATTTTGTTTTCCTTTTTTTATAATGGAAAAGAATTGGTATGATGCTGCCTGACATTTAAAATAATAATCATTAAAAACCACAATCTTTTTATTGGTTTGTCCATTTGAATGTCGCAGCAAGTCCTTCAGTATGGATCGGAGCCGTAACGCTCCCTCACATTAAGCTAAAGACGTTCCCTAGCACCCATCTTTAACAAAATGCATTGCTGTTTATCAATCCAGAGATACCAGCATGCAGCAAGGAGATCCTTCCGACGAAAGTCATAAGATATCTTCGATGTGCATTCTTAGACATGTTGTAAGACAATACTTAGATCATTCCAGTTTATGTCCAATGATGTCTTAATACAGTTTCGATAACGCGGCCCCTTAAATTATTTATATAAAATATATTCGCTGTATATTACAAACAAAATCGGCCAAGTGCATGTATGCCAAACGAGAAAATAAAAATACTAAAAAGCAACAAATAATAAAAAATAAAACTCAAAGAAAGTAAAAGACAAAGCAACACGAACCCCATTAAGAGCCGAGTTTAATAATGTGTCAGATTTATTGTGTCAGGTTCACCAGCTCCTATTTCACAAGTGACTGCAGTAGTGTTATCACGAAATACGTTGTTTTGTCATAACAATTGTGTTTGTATCATATAAAAGCAAATTGGAAAATGTCTTATGTCTAACCAGAATGTATGTTACCACATTCATAAACAATTGACACACGTAAATTTACATTTCCTTAACCCGAACAAATTTGAAATAAAAAAGTATAAAAAAATACCAAACTCCAAAGGAAATTCAAAAAGGGGAATTCCATAAAAACTTTATCAATAAACAGAACAAGTGAAAAAACTGCCATATTCCTGACTTGGTACGTGCATATCTGACAAAAATGGTGAGTTAAACCTGGTTTTATAGCAAGCTTAACCTTCCCCATTTATGACAGTTATCTACAATCCCATTATTTTGAAAAAAAAGTGGGTAAGCAACCCAAATTGTCATAATAGGTTTATGCGAAAATTACTGTGACCCAACAGCCCAAACTATGTAAACATACATCATAGACATACAACACAACTGACTTAAACAAACAAACATGGTTGTTATCACAAAGAATAGAAACAACTGTCACCGACAGAAAAAACGCAAACGTAATACTCAATATAACCGAAAACTTAAGCAAAAAGAACGAACATGAACCCCTTTAATACAAAGTTTGAACTGAAAAATTAGCATTTCTATTAAAGACTCGCCAACCGACAACCTGGCATTTATTGTATTGAAAAAAAGTGTAGATAAATAAGCATAAAAGGTAAACCAACGAATGTCACATTAGTCTGATAGAGGTGCAACGTTTTTTATTTATTTATTTATTAGAGCAAATACATTTACAATTCAATACAATGAAATCTATAAACTGAACCCGACTGTCAAAGTGGCAGAATATTTTGCCAATACCTTAGTATAGACTACTGGGTAAAAGAAATAATTAGTGAACGACAAAGATCGAAGCAGTAGCCATAATAGAATTTACGAAATTAACAAAAAGTAAACTTGTTTGTTTTTATTTTCATTTCTTTCATCAATTTAGAGTGGCGTTCTTTTGAATTGTTAAATTGTTTGTTCTTTCGTATACCACTTGCATGTCACAAATATGCACTTAAAAATGTTTAAGTTCTCAATAAACAAGTGAAAACCCGCAATTAATACAATACTGTACCTTTCTCAAGTGTGTAAGTTAGTGAACGGTTGTATAAAACATTTCATGGATAACCTTGTGTTTGATTGCAGATTTGTAATATATTCTGTTTAATTCATTCCCAACATTATCTATTTATTAAACATCGGAACTATGTAGAGTTTGAAATATTTTGCAATGACACCTATTTTTTTTTTTGGTGAAAACCGGATGATGTGATGACCTTAGAAGTAAATGACTTTTAGTCTGAAATGGTCATTTTGATCTTAACATCATCTGCAAATTGTTCAGTCATGTTGAACCTTTAAGTCAATGTTCGAACTTATCTACTGCGGTTAATTCAGTACTGTTCCGATAAATTGCTAGCAGTCTATTCAGTACTGTTCAGACAAATCGATAACAGCCAATTCTGTACTGTTCAGTAGTATTCAAGACAAATCAGTATGATGTTGGAATGTACAGTTAAGTAACAATTACTGAATTGTTTGTACATAGACTAAACAGATCTTAATTGACTGCAAGCGAATTGTCTGAAAAGTACGGAAGTTACCGTGGTGGATACGTCTGAAAATTAACAGAATGACTGTAAATGACTTAATGATTTATTGTTCAGTCTTTTAAGAGCTGTTCATTAAAATGACCGTTTCAGATCAAAATTGGTATACGTGTGCCTGTATGTATTCTGTGGTTATTTTTGTCGTTGATCATCGACCTGTTATCCCAAATACTATTCATTAATATTGTATGAAAATACTTACTGAACTTGTTCTTTTTTCTTTCTACACAGTTAGGAACGACAAACACAAAAGCCCTTTTGATGTGACTGATGATAATAAACGGTGGTACCAATGACGATCTATCATAGTACTCCCGGATAAGGGAAAATCTGTGGAATTTCCAAACCAACTCGTTGTTGTCTTGAACTTTTGTAAATGTATGCCTAGTGTTAGATAAAGCCATACTGTTATATTATCATTCTATTAGCCACAAGAATTTTTAAGATTTATTTGTAATATTGTCATTATGTCAAACTTTACGACGAGATATATTATTTCAGATTTCCATTTGTATGTTGGAACATTGAATAAATATCTGCATATGGAGTTTATGGAGTTTAATCTCCAAGTTGATACATTATTCCTGAGCTCGCGTTTCCTATCATGAAATTTTTGTTCAAAGGTTGACCTTAATTGGGGGAGCTATAAAACAAAGGGTTCCTGGTGGCAAAATTGACTACATCCCTTTGACAGATTTACTTTGTGTTCTACGGACGTCATTAACATTTGGTTGACCGTATCATAGACAACAACAGATATGTTCAAATTATCGTTTGCAAACTTCCATCTTCTTTCAGCAATTTTGAAATTACAGAACGCGACTCTGCGGGTGTCAAATGCTAAGTAGGATAAGCTATCCCTACCAGAGCACATAGATAACCCGGGGTTTATGTTGCACAGTCTTTATTTGTTCTAGGTAGTGTTTTATAGATAAAATTGAGAATGGAAACAAAGAATGCGTTAAAGAGACAACAACCCGACAAAAGAGCAGAAAACAGCCCAAGGCCACCAATGGGATTTCAACACAGCGAGAAAATACCGCAGTCGCAGGCGGGCTTCAGCTGGCCCCTAAACAATAATGTTTACTTGTTCAACGAAATGGACGTCGCACTATACTCTGAAAATATAAATGAACCAAGATTAAAAACAACATACAAGACTAATAAAGGCCTCAAGTTCCTGACTTGGGACAGGCGCAAAATTCGGCGGGGTTAAACATGTTTTATGAGATCTCAACCCTTTTCTTTTCGTCGTTTTTCGTTTTTTGTCATGGTTTTGTAGGTGTCTCTTTGTCTTTAGATTGTTGATTCCAGTGTTATTTTCCGTCTCTTTATGCCGACATATCCCAAATGAAATAATTAAAACATTTTCAACGCCAAAAGCATTAAAAGTTACCGACCCTTTATAGTTGAACAAAGAATTAAATAAAAATAATGTCACAGATATAAACCTGAAAAATGTTTGAATGCACAAATTTCCTACGGATTACAAAATATGTCATTGTAAATTATCTTTTCGCACACAATGATAACAATAAGAGATTTGTAAAATATGTCAATTACTCTTAGTGATGATTATGTATTATTGTCAAGACATACATAAGAATTCCGTAGTCTTTTTTTTTTTCATTTGTTCGTATTTCAAGTAAGGATCCAGGAATGAAAAGAAATATGCGAAAAGGGCACCTTAAACTGAGAAGTGTTGAGACAATTTGCTGGTAGTCAAATACACAGCAATTCAGTCCCTCCTCAAGCAATTCAATCAAGTATTTATAGATGCATGTACTTTGTATGAAAGTTTTAAACATACACTGATCTATCTATGAATAAACTAAGAAAGTTATTAAATTGCTACCAAAAAAAAAAAAAAAATGCACGAAAATTCAAAAGGTCGAAATCATAGCGCATGTAACTACAAAATTGTAGAAGGAAACATGTGGATGGATATTGAATACATTTGATTATAATTTGGTCTCACAAAACAAATCAAACTGTGCATAAATGACTACAGTTTATTGTATAGATGTATTGTAATCGGTCAAATTTCTCCTCGGGGAATATTCAAATTAGTAAACACAAACTCATTTGCCATCTGAAAATGTGGAATAAGTTCAATGAAGCCTCTGTAAGTAGGTCAATAAGCTGTGGAACACAATTTGGTAGTTAATATCCGGAATTAGCTGGGGAAATTACCAAATCATTCTGCTGATAAAAAACATAAGAAAACAAATGTGGTATGTTTGCCAATGAATTGAATTTTCACAAAAAGACCAATGGATGTAAGCAACAACACTACACCATGTTTAACAGGAACCACACATTGACATCCAAGCATCCCGTCTATACTTGAATCACCTGCAATATGATTCAAACCAAATCTAGAATTAAAGTCAAAACCAGGAATACTGACAAACCGACAACAGTGTCATATATATATATCGTAATCAAATTAAATGAATTGGTGAAACTGTATTGATCGACTCATAAACAAGATCCCATGCAGACTGTCTTAATTTAAGATAATTATTTCTTGGTTGTATTTGACAACAAATCAGATCGATACGGAACACTAAAACAGCAAGCATAGAAACAAAAGACACACAGTATCGATATAATTGAACCTACAGTTATTGCAATCTAGTTCAAAGTAAAAAGATTATTAATAGATCCTTTTCTCCTACAATAAAATTACTTCACTAAATGATGTCATTGTTTAATAGTTACGACTCTAAATCCAAGTTACCTTCAAAATTCTCTAAGAACAATTCTCCATACAATTTTGCCAATATGGCATGTATATGATTTCCTTAAAAAGGTGATATCCTAGAATGGAATTGGGGTACATTGTTGCTTGGTAAATTATACCAAATCCAAACACGAACACAGCAAAGATCAAGATAAAGAAAAAGATATCAAACATCTGAAACGAAAGAAAAAAAAATGTACAAGTATATTTACAAAATATCTTAAAAAATGAGATGTAGGGTATATACAATTATGAGAAACTAATCCATCAACGCAATTAAACCATCACGGACTTCTGCGATCTGATCAAACTACAGATTCTGTGATCACGATTATCTTACAATGTTTAATGTTTAAAAAACTTACACTTAATTTTTCAGGTTTGCGAACACTAGACCTTGGACCAAGATTTTTTATGAATCTAATGGTTTTGGTTTTTTTTTTTGTCAACTTGAAGTTGTGATTTAGAGTCAGTGATACTGATAGTTTTGCGCATGTCCCAAGTCATGTATCTCTAGCATTTGCGTTTTGTTTTAGTTATGGTTCATTTGTTTATTTCTGAGTTAAGTGTGGCGTCCCGTTTGCTGAACTAATATACATTATTGTTTATGAGCCAGCTGTAGTCAGCCTCCGGGTGCGGATTTTCTCGCCCGTGTGAGACACATTGATAGCCTATGTCGGCTTGTTATCTTTGACAAATCCCCGCTTCCATTCTCAATATTTTTTTTTGCATGACCAAATGCTATAGCCATTAACATCACACTGATATAATTTTTTTTTAGGTTGCACTTCTGAAAATATAGACAATGGAATTTCTCATAAAAACTCCTGTTGCGGCTAAAACTGTATCACTTTTACAATGAAGTTTCTTTAAAAAATATATCCTAGAATGGAAATTTGATATGCACTTCTATTTCATTCAAAGGTCTAAACATAGGACTGTGCGGCATATTTTGAACATTTATATGCCCCTAATTTCTTAGAGTTTAAACTTATACTAAAATTCTGTACTACCCCTCCCTTCACTTGGGTTTTCCTCAGAATTCAATATCGCCGCTATCCATGTGTATTTATACTGGCAATATTCCCAAGTCAAGTTATGTCTCTATGAGATGAAACAGAGATCATATCTGGGCACCAGTACGTAAACAAAACAAAATATCTATGAATATTATATATCCCCCTAAAAGAGGCGTGGTTTGTGAAACAGCTGTATTTACAAAGTGCAACCTATAAGGACATTACAAGATATTGCAGGAAAGAATAATTTGATATGAGCTAGAACAAAATTTAATAAGAAACTAGGGCAACCTAGGGTCATCCCTTGGAACGGCAGATCAAAAGGGCCAGTGTTTCGTATTAGGTTGCAGTATAAACATTTGCAACGAAAACACCAAGTTGGTGAGTTATTGAAGATAAATTTGTATAACCTGGTTAAAAGAACAGTGATGATAAATTATGATTAATTAGTACAAAACGACTGTACAAATATTAATTTTAAAACAATACCAGTTGTACATAATCATTTAAAAGGACTAATTAAATAGATATTTTCAATTAAAGAACTTTTATTACATATCTTTATGATTAAATATGAAGCAAAACATAGCCATGCTGTAGCTGCAAGTTTTGTTGGGTTTAAAATTAATAGAGAAGAACTTGTTATAGTTTCCTACATACAAGACATGACATTTTCAATGATCCCACAGTGAAACAAAATGCCTTTTTGATACGCCTTCATTTAAATTCCCAGTTTGGTTCACACAATTGTGTTAGAAGAAATGCTATAATTCTTGTTACATGTGTTTTAAGCAGACTTACTGCAGAATTGTATATTAATGTCAATATGCACCGGGGATTACCGTTATTATTGTGTACTGACGGAGACATAATTATATATTTACTCACCATTCTTCCAATCATGATGACTTTTGTTCCAATATGTTTAGAAACAAGAAAAAATTGCATGCTGTTGACAATAAATATTCCTAATGTTATTGAATACATCATTCGAGCATGAAAGAAATCCTCGGCTTTCAAGGTCAATCGCATAAATACAGATGTAATGAATAGACAGTACATCAAAATTTCAAAGAGTGTCCAAAATGTAAACCAGGTCATTGTATTCAATGACAATTGCTTAATAACAACAGCCTGAAAATAAAGGTATAATATTAAAATGTCCCAACAACACCCATTGCTATTTGACGTCAGATGAGAAAAAAATATCCGATTTATTCCACATGTGAAAGTATCGGGTTTTGTTCTAGTAAGCAATCACGGTAATACATTGTATTTAACGCTATAAACACAGTCGAAACTTTATTCATGTTTGAATTTCGTTTTCATCACTGATTTTATCAGGTCATTCTTGATTGTTATTTTCGTCCATATTTGTATCAGACATTAGAAATATGTTCAGTGCAAGATGTTTTATCGTATTGTCAATATTACGATGTCTACTGTATTGTGTTATTGTTGAGTTAACATTGTATTGTATCTCTACCTTGTGTATACATTGTTTACATAGTAGAACTTGCAATGTTGACAAAAGCGAGTGAACATCATGTTTATATTGTATATCAAGTCTATACCATTGTGTTTACATCGTTCACATGGTAGATATCGCGATGTTGACACTAGCGTGTAAACATCGTTTATATTGTATACCAAGTCTATACCTTAATGTTTACATCATTCACATCGAAGACATCACGATGTTGACAATATCGTGTAAGCATCGTTTGTATTGTATACCGATTCAATACCTTTATGTTTACATCGTTCACATCGTCAACATCGCGAAGTTGAGAATATCGTGTCAACATCGTGATTATATTGTTTACCGAAACTTTGTGATTAAATTGTTCATCGTGTCAATATCCGTGTTTATAATGTAAACTGGGTCTTTAGTTTTGTTTTTACATAGTTTTCATCGTCAGCATTGCAATAAGAGATATCGTGTCGACATCGTGTTAATTTTGTATACCGAGTCTTTACATGTGTTTACATCGTGTTTACATCGTTTACATCGTGTTTACATCGTTTACATCGTGTTCATAATGTATACTGATTCTTTAGTTTTGTGTTTAAATCGTTTACCTCTTCAAAATCGCGATGATAACAATATCGTTTAAACATCGTGTTTACATTGTGTACCAAGACTATATCTTATCATATGACAACTGAATTTTGTCATTTGTAAGGATTGTTGCTGTTTTGGTCTCTTTTATATTTCTTTACAACTCGTAGCGTTTTAGAGACTAACATTTAATATCAAACTTTATTCTTTAAGTCTATTTGTTTTTATTTCTAAGTCAAAGTTATATCTGATTTGACAAAAACGTTGCGATTATTGTTTTTGTATAGTTTTGTTTTAAAAGTCAATTTTGCACACTTTAATGTAAATGATGTAAACACGATACTGATAATACATTGTATACATCACGATGTTAACGATGTCAACGATGTAAGTAGTTTTTAGGAGTTCTTACAATGTAAACGACGTTAACACGAGATCGTGTTAATATTGTTAATATTGCGATGTCGATAATTTTGTCTTTACATGGACATGCACTGGACATGGATTAGACATCGCGTTTGAACTGACATTTATTTTACACATTGTAAAATTGTTTTTTTTTTTCTTCTTCAATTGATTTCTTCATAAGACGTATCTCTATAATACATTTTCTGAGTCGACCCAGTAATTTAAAAGTGCCTGTTGTGCCCTACATATTTCGCCTCTCTTAGGCAGTTAAAATCTTAAAACCTGTTTGATGTGCCGTGCAAGAATATGCATCTTCTAAGCTTACAGTTAATTTACGACAATCTGTTTCCTTGCACTTTCACCATGAAGAATGACGAAGCATTGATTGAAGTTGTTACCTTGGCACTACATAACCTAGTTTGTGTGTCCATGACATCACAACCACGATATGGAGCCAGAATTGGCATCAATAAACCTTTCGTCGATCTATCAGTAAGCGGTTAGTTGATCAACATCATAGATACGAAACACGAAGACGATTCCCAGGTAAGAGAGGAGAAACTGAAAAATAGGGGCCATCAAGGCAATACGTATCACTTGTATAAGACCTGGCGAATTTGTGAACGAACCAAAAGAATCCCACACTGAGAACATGATAATTTCTTTCAGAAGTAAGATATATCGATACATAATAAATAGCCCAGTTACTTGAAGTAGAGACGCATCCTAACGACCTCCATTTTCTGCTTACGGCTCGGAAAAGTAGTTCTATACAAGTTATCGTATCTTACACATGAGTATTTACAATTTCGAAAAAGAACATGGCCATGTACACAGGGTGTCGAACCAAGCACCAGATTATTGTCTTCCCTAATACAGGCCGAGTTTATATGTCCAGCCTGGCAAGGAGAAAGCATACCAAAGCGAAAGCTGCCAAATAGAAAAAAATGCTTTAACTAAAAAGGCCCTTATCCTTAAACAGGCCATAAATAAATAGATCGAAATAAAAGCCAAAATGTAGCAAGAGTCCAATCGAGTAAAAAGAGAGACTAAACTGTCCAGAAAAGAGTTTAACCAAACATTGCTTAGAAAATTCTCGAAATTTAGGAGGATGTTTTAGATAGATAGCCTGATCTTGTAAAAAGAGAAAAAAAATCTTGCCAAAGACATGATATAGATGAATATTCTGCCACATCAAAATGCAGAAAAGAATTGTGTACAAAAATGAAATATATGAGCTGACCTCGCCAGTGGTGAACACTAGAAGTACTCTGAGCAATGCTCACAAAATGATATGCCGCCCTTTTGCAAAAACGATTTTGAGAAGGTTACAATAAATTATTATAAAAAGGTCTAGGAGTACAGGATACAAAAATGTGTACCTCCCCCATACAGCAATGGCAAATTACATGCTTTGGTAAGAAAAAAAACGAATGAACAAACGGACAAAAGAACGAATAGACAGCCCAGCTGGAGGCCAAATGCTCGGCCAATCGGAACTATCAGAAAACAGGGGTAAAGTTCATATTCCTAACGAGAAAAAATCCTAAGGGCACCACCAAAATAATCAAAAGGTCGCCCTAAACAAACATACAAAGAGCGGACGATACAACTAAATTCCCTGTCGCACGCAAGTCAACACCAGTGATTCAAACGTTCATGCCTGTTTTTACAGCTAACTACGGGTTATGCATATTGTTAAAGGTCTAACAGTGCCTTATATTGACAATGAAACAACCTCTGTTATTTTTCATATTATTAGAAATACTGTCCAGTATAAAAGGTTCAAAAAGTTTCAGAGAAGAAGATGGGAATATGTAAGTTTACGGACGAGGGGTGCAAAAGAATGCATAGACCAGGAGAAGAGCTTACACGAGATTGCAAGTCCAATAGAAAGCAAAGAATAAAGAGCCCATAAATATACCAAATATCCCCATTATTTCAGTCAAAAATATATCAAAACCTTGTAGTTTTGAAATCAGTGTTAAGAAAGGTATCATTTGATATCAAAGTGATTTTGGGAAACCGGAAGTCGTTATTTCTATTAATTAACGGAAAAGTACTACTCTCAAATTATTGATTGAATAAATGTTAGAAAAATTATTCTGATATCGTGAGTGCCTTTATAGATTAAAATAACTATTCTTTACCAATATTTTCTAACCAATTAATGAACATTCAATGATGGCAAGACCTTACTCGTTCTCTGAACATTGATGTTTTAATTAGATGAAAATGAGACAAGTGTTTCCTGTAAAAGAGGACGATGTCCGTATAAATAGCTATCTAAGTATTAATTTCTTGCGAAATTAAGATAGATTAAGTGTATATCACCATTTTGAATTGTAAAATATCAGTAAACAATTGGTGTTGTTATAACTTAACTTTGCAAATTATGAGACAGAATGGCAATTACAGACCCCCATTACAGTAATGTGTAGGAATGTAATTTAGACAATGAAAAATGTAATTTATTGTTTCTTTTTTACAATTACCCAACATTTGCTTTTGTTCGCGTCAATTTTTTAACTTAGCCATATAGGCATGATAAGTGGAGATAACTCTTATTCTAAAAGAATTTATATACACGAAAAACATTTTTACTTGTAACAAAAAAACATGTTCGCGGACATCATTTATATTTTTTATTTTCTAAAAGTATATTACAAAACCTATCTTAGGCGGAGGGCAACAAATTTATTGTCCAGACCCAAAGTATCTCTGCTTACAACGATGAAGATACCAAACCGGCCTAATATCAATCTTCGTGTATCATTGACATGAAATTGACGATACAAAAAAAAGAAAAGAAAACTAAGAAAACAGTCTAATTAATGAGATGATAAGCTCTTATGTTCAATAACCAATAGACTCATTTTATACTTTCACCAACAGAATGCTTCAACATATTCATCCTTATATTATAGTCATTTTTCTTTTCAGTAGTCAGATATACAAATTTGCTTGAAATTATAAGATTTTTTTATATTGAATTATCATTTCATTGATTTTGTAACTGTCGTCTTCATATCACCTGTCTTATTTCCTCTGTCAATGTCGATGCTGCCCACACATAAACAATCCACTCCTTAACAGACGGGTATTTCTCAGACATTGGATATAAATCTGTCAATACGAATATGCTGAATATCACTAGCATTGCCATATATGAAACCTATTTATAAAAAAGACATGAATAATTTTGAATGATATAAAAGCATTATTTGAATTTTGATCTACCTATCAGTGATGATTTATGAAAACGTATTACTGTAAATCTATTTTTGCGGATACTTTAATTCGCGATTAGCCGTTTCTATTTGACTTCGCGGCGATTTATTTTCGTGATGTTTAAATTTTATTGAAACAGCTTCCAATTGCTTTTGAGCATTTCCATATGCTCAAGTCAATGGGTGTTTCGGATAAGCGAGAATTCTGATATAAGAACTTTGGTAGGCGACATTGTTTTTATAAAAAAGAAAATAAATTCCCGAATTCTCACAATTAAGCTAAGGAATACAAGATCGACGATGTACATATCAACAGAAACTTGTGTTATCCGAATTTGGATAAAAGAGATAAAACAGATTACCAAGGAGAAATAACTGTTTTATCCAAATTCGGATAAGAAGTATAGATTGCCTACCTCACAGAGTTTAGTATGCAATGAGTATCCTTATCCAAATTGGGAAAAGTATATCTATATTTAATATTAATTGTCTTGGTTGTTATCCGAATTCGGATAAGAAGATAAAATGAATTATACATATGAGCTCCATTCAAGATTTTTTCCCGAATTCAGATAAAAGTGATATATTTATATATCAATTAGTCTTGTTATTAATTTTCTTAGCTAATGATTGATTGGTTGTTGCTTGTTTATTGTTCAGTGGCAAATATTTCATGTACATGAAAAGCAAATTAATGAAAGAAGGGCAAAGATTCGTTCTACAAACTGCTTTCCTGGAAAAAATGTTAGTCTTTCGTTTGTCATTGGCAAATGCAAGCATGATAGAAAAAAGAAAAAAACACCGTCCAACATACCATCAAAAGGAACAATGAGGACCTCGCCACGGCGGTCGAGTATCATAAAACTTTCAGGTCAGACCGGGTACATTGAAATAAAGGACAATTTGACGACAGATAATTCAGAGATGTTAAATGAAAATATACTAGTAAATCGACTAGTCTATTTTTTAATTAGAATTCCATTCCAGGCGAATATTTACATAATATACAGTTTACAAAATACATGAATCGAAGATTCACATAGACATATGTTAGGCACTCACAGTACATTACTTTCACAAGTTACCACAAACGGATTCGTTACATTCCGTATAAAAATAATAAAAGGGTCCTCTTAAGATCTGCCAAAATCTGCATAGAATAACAATATCCTTTAAAACGTTTTATATTGTATTGTTCCTTCTCGCCTTCAATTCTTTTAACTCTAAAACAGAGTCCATATGAACACATTTGTCACCAAGAATGCACCAACTATGCAAAAAGAATTTGACATAAATTCTACTTGTTAACCTGACCTAAATTGCCACCAAATAAGCACCAAAAATGCACTAACCTATTAATACAGTTAGTAAAACTCTACTTAAACAATCACATGTTAAAAGGCTATGACCTCTAGGAAATTGGATACATTACATACCACCGATAACTATGATACAAAATAATTTTAAAATTATTTGAACAGATAAAAGTAATATTGTCTTATTTACACTCTGTCATTCCATCTTTTCTATAAGCATGTGGATTTAATTGACCACAGGAAATTATCACAACACATTTCAATACATAATTAAAAACCAATTGTTCAGAGAACAATTGAAGGTCTTTCCACCCATAAAGATCAATTTTGATATAGAACTATGAAAATTCAGTTTGAAATATCATATCCAGCGTCAAATGATAGCTTATTGTACACTGATTCCAAAATATATGGTTTTATCATGTATACATAGGAGGTAAAAGCAAAGGTCAAAATCTAGAACGTCAATTTTACCTATGACCTTGAGTTCAATTTCAAGGTCATAAACCAAGGGCTTCAAATCAAAAGATCATAGGTCTTAATTATATATGGTTAATGAGTTATATCACTATATGCCTAATTTTTAATATAAGAGGGAGAAAACTCCAATTTAATGTTAGCGTACCCTTTCAACCAAAATTCATGTGTTACGACATGTCGCAACTTACAATTTAGTAAAAATATGTTGTCGATATCTTATACGGTTTTTGAAAAGAATTGAAAATAAGCAAAAATCAAAATTTAAAATATGACCTTGACCTCTGACCTTGACCTAATTTTTCCTTTTTTGGATCAAGAACCTGAAATTAAAAGATCCTAGGTCTCTATCACTTATGGTTTACAAGATAGAAATGCATATCACTTATATCACATGCATAAGGGAAATAACTCTCATATGGAGTGTTCATATCGCTTCGGTCAAAATAGGACAAATCATGCAAAGGATATAACGAGCAATTTTATAGAATAAATTTGTCGCTTTCTTTTGCAGTTACGGAGGAGATGCAGTCACAAGGAAAGCAGTGTTCGGGGAGATAACTCTTACAAAGAAAATTGTTCGGCTTACAATGGGTGAAAATAAAAGCGCATAAACTGTATGATACTATATAAGAAATATCTTAGCGAGAACAAAATTTGGCGGAAGAAAATAATAATAATAAAAATAATCAGAACAAATACAATAGGACTTTCCACAGAAAAGTGGAAAGACCTAATAAAACAAATGTAAAGCTCGTTAAAGTCCGCATACTGACAATTTGATAACAAAACAAAGCAATGTCAAAACAAGTTATATGAAAAATAATTCTAAAAGAAAATTATCTAAGTAAATCACAAAATGAATTGTCAGCAACAAATGTTATTATCTCTGCTAAAGTAAGTACAGTAAGTTCTATAAGGTGTTAGCACAAGCATAACGAGCGTTCTGTTTCTTCAATTGTTTTGAAATTTAATCTATTACAGTTATTGCCAAATGTTCAAAAGTTCTGGATCAATTCCTGTTGAATAGGAGACAGTGCTGTTTCTAGTTATCTTCATACTCCCATCCATGTATGCAATATTCTTGTCATCAGAGTCAAAATCTCTGTATTTGTAGTTGTGTCTACCACTTTAGCTTCTGGAGAAGAATTGTCATCTTCACTGTCACTAACAGCAATACAGTTTGTATTTTAAAGAGGAGTTTCTGACACTAACTCTTCAGTAATAAATTTTAATTCATGTAGTAAATCAGTTAACTGATCGTCAGAAAGTCCCTCTGTTTAATTTGTTTAATTACATGGTGTAACACTGAAATCCTCTGCTTACGCAATTGAAACCAGACCAACATTCTCAACATCAACAATATATCGGAATAAACTTTAACTTTATCACTTGAATTTTATTTCTGTTTAAATCTTCTATTAAAACACGTCTTCTATCTCGTTATCCATATTTTGAAATATATAAAGTCACTGTTTGTTCTTGTTGGATCCCACTTTTGGCAACAAAAATGCCACGACGGTCGAGTATCATAAAACTTTCACGTCAGGCCAGGTACATTGAAATAACGGACAATTTGACGACAGATAATTCAGAGATGTTAAATGAAAATATACTAGTAAATTGACTAATCTATTGTTTATTATAAGTCCATTCCAGGCAAATATTTACATGAGATACAGTTTACAAAATATATGATTCGAAGATTCACATAGAAAATGTCATGCACTCACGGCACATTACTTTCACAAATTTCCACAAACGGAGTTCGTTACATTCCGTATATAAAAGAATTAGGCAACAATGACCGATACGGTGCACAAAAAAAAAAAACACGCAAAGTGTTCAATACTATGCAGAAAAAACCATGCAACAGTGTCCTTTACTGTGCGGACAAAAAACACAAAATTAAATACAAATGAATAGTAATGTAGCACAACCTTTCTATGAATCTATAATGGTCCTCCCAATATCTGCCAAAATCTGCATAGAATAACATAATCCGTTCGAACGTTTCATATTGTATTATTCCTTCTCGCCTTCAATTCTTTCATCTCTAAAACAGAGTCCTTGTATAAACATTTGTCACCAAGAATGCACCAACTATGCACCAAGAATTTGATCTAATTAATTCTACTTGTTTACCTGACCTAAATTGCCAACAAATATGCAACAAAATGCACCAACCTATTAATACATAATACAATTCTACTTAAACTAACACATGTTAAAAGGCTGTGACCTCTATGAAATCGGATAAATTACACACTACTGAGAACTACGATACAAAAATAAATTGTAAAAGAAAGAAATAAATGACTTTAACAGATAAGAGTTATACTAGCTGTCTTATTTACACTCTATCAAAGGATGTTGTGGTGTTCTTTTATACGTGAACAGTGCTACACGTTCACTATATACAAGGCATCAGCTTTGATCGTTACGCCAAACCGATGTGATAGTTGGGATATGAAAGAAGTGAAGGAATGTTATTATTTCTACAAAACAGTCACAAACACGTACGTTTGATTGGTATAAAATGTGATTGTAAATAAACTCATCCCAGATAACAGGATTAAAATTTAGTAAATGCGCCAGACGCGCGTTTCGGCTACAAAGACTCACCAGTGATGCTGGTATAGAAAAAAAGTTGAAAATGCCAAATTAGCTAACGGTCGAGAATGGTTGACTATTGTCATTTGCATAACAAAAATCATGTTCATTCCATTCAACTCAGACATCACTAGGTTTATATAATTGCGAAAAAAGTAATGTCAGTTTAGTCTGATCTGCGGCCAGTTTCAAAAAAAGCTGTCTTAGGACTTAGACATGTCTTAGGATTGTCTTAAGACATATCTAAGTACTAAGTTGGTTTCACAAAGTTGTCCTCAATTATAACATCTCTTAAAGTTGGACTACACAAGAGGTGTCTTATGATGGTCTTAGGATAGTCATAAGTTTATTTATATAAATAACACTCATTTTATATATCAATTTTGCAAGTTATCTTATTATTAGGCTAATTATCTACTCTCCTTTTCCTGCTCATAACTAAATCTTTATAGGTTGACGAATTATCATCATTTGTTAACAATAAACATTCAATGTATTGATATCAAGAATGCACGATTTTATTTCTTTAACTTTATTATAACCGATACAGTGACAAATAAAATTCAACTCACTAGTAAAAAAAGAAAATGTCATCATTTTATGTTTTTTTTTCTCAATTTTGCATCTAAAGTTCATATGTATATTGGTGCATTATTAATAGACTATGGATTTTCGTACCCCTGACATATATTACCTTAGCCGTATTTGGCACATCGTTTTGGAATTTTAGTGTCCTCAATGCTCTTCAACTTTGTTGTGGCCAGACCTTGACCTGACTAAAATTATACCACATCTTCTTTTTTTTATAAAATCATGCAGAAAACTATCCGGCAACGGTTGTTACCGGCCTGTTTATTTGTTACCTTTATATTGCATCTAATACTTAAATTACCTGTGTATCAATTAAATCTTCGCGTATATTGATTTCTTATAACAAACGTCCCTTCGAAAACTTTATCATGTATAATTTCTTTATAATTTTTCCTTATGGAACAGACATTTCATAATAATTATTCCGTGAAGAATAAAAATAATATACCCCTTAAAAGTTCTTCTTCTTTACATTTTGGAACACTGACAGGAGGGAGGGTTTAGCAGAAAGGTTATGAAACCTTATGGAACAGACATTTCATAATAATTATTCCATGAAGAATAAAAATAATATACCCCTTAAAAGTTCTTCTTCTTTACATTTTGGAACACTGACAGGAGGCGAGGGTTTAGCAGAAAGGATATGAAACCTTGAAGGAAAGCCGTAAAAAAAGGAGTAATGAGAGAGAGAAAAAAGCCGTCGCCAACCCTTAGAATTTAAACCAACTTGACATTTTAATTTTTTTTCGAACTCAATAGTGACGGACATTTAATTACAGGTGTGTTTATCCGTGGTCAAAAATTTTGGACGGGTTGTACTTAATGCAGAACCGACTCTTAAACATATTCCTGCAAAGTTTCAAAACATTTCGCATTGTAATTTCTGAGGACTGTAATTGTCTAACCTATTTGATCTGCCTTTCAAACATTCCAAACAATACTCGCTGTCATACACACTCTAAAGCATGTATTTTCTTTGTTTACTTTATTTAACTCTAACCAAGTCTTTACAAAAACAAAACAAACTAAGTTTGAACTTTAATTGTTAATTCTCTTGCAAGGGTTTTTTGTAAAATGTGACTCGCTATTCACCGGGTGCGCACCCTCAATAACTACGTGGAAGGGTGGCATAAAATACCCGAAACGTAAGCGGTAACTGACAGCAATGTTCGTGCCGTTTTCAGACAAGACAAAGAGCCTCGGGCATAATTTTACTCCAGATACCGACATTGCATACCTATAACTATAGGATGATGCTCTACAGGTTAATAAACTGCCTTTAATTGACAAGGCATGACATTACAGATCCTCGGGATGTTGTCATTGTAGGTAAAATAGAAATACCGCTAGCGTTCTCCGTTCGTTTTCCTCTATTGACGCAATAAGCTGAGAGCTACGTGTAGAACAAGAGCAGAAAGAATATTATGTAAAAAAAACTTGCAATTACCGTTCGGGTATCAGACATATGTGGAACATGCTATAGGGTGCTCAAACACTTTCAGTGGGAGCCTTTGGAAACATCCGAAAAACAAGAATGTGTCCATAGTACATGGATGCCCCATGCACACTATCATTTTCTATGTTCAGTGGACCGAGAAATGTTGGTCAAAACTCTAATCTGGCATTCAAATTAGAAAAATCATATCATAGGGAACATGTGAATTTAGTTTTAAGTTGATTGGACTTCAACTTCATCAAAAACTACCTTGACCAAAATTTTAACCTGAATCAGGACAGACAGACGAACGGACGGACGGACGAACGGACGCACAGACCGATAACCATAATGACCCTCTGATATCGTAGGGGCATAAAAACAACCAGACTATTAAGTTGTGTGCGGGTTTTGCAGAGATTGGTTGAATGTTGTTTGTTTTTCGTCCAATGACAAATATTTCATACATTTTCAGGACGAGGTTCAGTAGTGGGGTGACAGTATGAAATCGTAATTAATAAAGTAAAAAGTCAAACTGGCTTATTATTTTTATTATTATTGATATTGTTCAAATCTAGAAAACCATCGTCCCTATCCCCGCAAACACGTATACCTTTCCCATCCTATAATTACAAGCAATGATAACCGAAAATGATTATTCTAAAAAATTGTATCATCTTCAATGAATCAATAATTGTGTAGGATACCTGGGGCGTGTTTTATTGGTCTCTTCTGCACATCTCTAGAATGTCTTCTAGTGAAGAGTAAAAAAGAATCTATACCTCCTCTGGAGATATTCTACGGTAGATCAATAAAACAAAATTTAATTTGCCGTCGAATATAAGCAGATTTTTGTTATTTTGGATGACATAAATGAAGTTTACGGTGATTTTTTGAAAATGAAGATACGTCCGGTAGACATGACTGTAAAAGTGTTCGTAACATTTTTCTTTGTGCTTTCCTATAACTCAATTTTGCTAAACAAATCTGGCTAAAACCCCACTAATTGATTTTCAAGAATAATAAACTGCATACGAATTCGTCAATGTTTGTCTGGAATATGATAAATAAGGACATCGTGTGTATCCAAATTTGTTTTAAGTAACCAAACTAGATTATTTGGAATAAAGTAAAGATATCGGAAAGTTATCAGAATCATTTTCTCTTGTGGTCCCCGAAAAAATCTTCTGGTCCTAACTACAAAATGTATTACTAAATTTCTATGGTCAAAACCTTCGGATCAACCTCATTTCAAAAACTTTCATTGTATATGGATGTATATGCAAGTATACAACGTATACCAGACGTTTCTCAGACTATGTTATTCTTTATTTAATAAATTCGTTGGTTGTTAACAGATTGATACTTCAGTCCGGAAGAACAAGATT
The DNA here is from genome assembly GCA_017311375.1 of Mytilus coruscus. NCBI lineage: Eukaryota > Metazoa > Mollusca > Bivalvia > Mytilida > Mytilidae > Mytilus > Mytilus coruscus. Next base: position 30,796,950 of record CM029608.1, on the reverse strand, counting down.
TATTTCAGTACTAGTTGTAATTAGCTTTGAACATACATGTACTTCCAGTAATTGCAAATACTAATATGTCGGTGCTTTGTGTCTATTGTCTTAATGTTAGTTTTTGTGTGTGTCTCGTACCGATCTTTTGAGTTAATCTAATTGCAACTGATTTGTGCAGGTTGTTCTTGTATTGTACTGTTACACCACTGTCCCAGCTTCGGGAGGGTTGAGCGCTCACAAACAGGGTGTACTGTTACACCACTGTCCCATTTTATGGGATGGGTTGGGATCCCGCCAAGATGTTTAACCCCCTCCACATTCTGTATGTATTTGCCTGTCCAAAGTCAGGATTGTCGTGGTTGTCGTTTGTTGTTATGTACGTTTCACATTTGTTGTTCGTTAATTTTTGTACATTAATTAGGCTGTTAGTTTAATCATTTTAATTGGTTTACAGTTGTGATTTCGGTGCCTTTTAAAGCTGACTATGCGGTATGGGCTGTGTTTATCGTTGAAGGTCATACGGTGACTTATAGCTGTTAATTTCTGTGTAATTTGGTCTCTTGTAGATAGTTGTCTCATTGGCAATCATGCCACATTTCCGTTTTATATCAACCCTGCCCTATTTATTTATGTATAAAAAGAAGATGTGGTATGATTGCCAATGAGACAACTGTCCACAAGAGACCAAATGACACAGAAATTAACAACTATAGGTCACCGTACGGCCTTCAACAATGAGCAAAGCCCATACCGCATAGTCAGCTATAAAAGGCCCTGAAATGACAATGTAAAACAATTCAAACGAGAAAATAACGGCCTTATTTATGTACAAAAATGAACGAAAACAAATACATAAACAAACGACAACCACTGAATTACAGGCTCCTGACTTGGGACAGGCACATACATAATGTGACGAGGTTAAACATGTTAGCGGGATCCCAACCTCCCTAACCTGGGACAGTGATATAACAGTACAACATAAGAACGAACTATAAAAATCAGTTGAAAAGCTTAACTCATCAGATGGACAAAATACAAGTGGACGTGGCAGGGTATTTGTACATCCAACAACAAAAGACATTAGGAACAGATCTGAGAGTACTCGCAGTTATCTGATAGCTAGTTCAAAGCCACTAACAACTAATAAAAAATCATGCATCTAAGACTAAATTATCAATCCGTACACATCCAACATCCAATGGATTTAGTGTAAAGACGTCATAAACAGTCAGAGAAAACATGACCTTGTGCAATGCCAAGATACAGGTATCGACAGATTGTAGATCCATGAATGTGTATATGTATATAACATACTAGAAATATTTAGTTTGCTTTTAATTTACTGATAACAAAATCAATATTTATACCAATAAAACAATATTCAATGATACAGTGTTGAATTGGTAACCTTTAGAATAAGTTTATTTAAAGGAGCGATAAGTTTACAAGGATCATTTCTAAATTTCCGGGCACGGTTAACAACATTTCCGTAAAATGAGGATGTGCTATCCGTTTGAAATAAGTTTTCTACAGGTACAACCAAACTTCAAAACCAAATCTTTATATCTATGGAAAAATTTAGTAAAGGTTTTAAGTAATTTATGGTAACGATATCCCTGGTTTAATAATTTACCAGTAATACATAGATTACGTTCGTTAAAATCAAAACGTCACAACAGACACGGGCATGTGCCTGTCCCAAGTCTGGAGCCTTTAGTAAAGTGGTTCATGTCTCGACTCATATTTATATTTTGTAAATTGTTTTGTTATGTTTAATTAGACCGTTAGTTTTTTTTTTTTTTCGTTTGAATTGTTTCACACTTTTCATATCGAGCCTTTTATAAACGACTCTACATCATCCGGTTTTGTCATTTGTGTTGAAGGCCTTATGGTTGCCTAAATTACTCACATCTTCTTCATATTTGAAGTCCGGTGGATAGTTGCTTCATTAGCAATCATATCACATCTCTTAGTTATATACCGGACTTTAAACTCGTGTTTTATAAAATGCATGAAATATTTGTCACTGGGCGTTAAAATTAGTAGCAAACAATCAATCAATTTAAACATGTGTTAAATAAGATGAAAATCATTTGATATTTATTCATTTTTTGGGCTGGGGGACAGGAGAATTTTATATATGAATATGGTTGTCTGGTAAGATCTGAAAAATAGGCATGATTAGCGACAGATTAAAATGAATAATAATGCCCTCTTCCTTTCCCAATCCTTCATCTATAAATTTAAACTGACCACAACGGAATAGCCCAATAGTGTTGAAACTAGCGTTAAACACCAATCAATCAAAATCCCTTCTTAAATATGAAATAGTCGTCCTTTAACTGTTATTGTCCGTGTAGTTCTTATATTTATCCAGCTTATCGTTCTACAGGGATGTCCTACTAAGGCTGCCATACCATAAAAACATCTGCATTCATAATTTTTTTAATGTCATTTAGACTAAACGACGCCATTTTTGCCTACACAGTTGCAACACTTGGTCAGCACCTCATAAGGAACATTCATGTCATGTTTTATATCATTCAATTTAGTAGTTCTCTAAAAGAATACATTTGTATGTATTTCCCATAGGGTCCTATATTATACTATGTCCCCCGCTGGCGGCCATTTTGGATGATGGATCGGCTACAAAGTAACAACATTTAGTCAACACCTCATAAGGAACATTCATGCCATGTTTGGTTTCATTCCATTCAGTGGTTTTCTAAAAGAAGACATTTGTATGTATTATCCATAGGGTTCTATGTTAAACTACGTCCCCGCTGGCGGCCATTTTGGATGATGGATCGGCTACAAAGTAACAACATTTAGTCAACACCTCATAAGGAACATTCATGCCATGTTTGATTTCATTCCATTCAGTGGTTGTCTAGAAGAAGTTCAAAATGAAAAAGTTAACGACGACGACGGACGACGGACGCCAAGTGATGAGAAAACTCTTCGGGCCTAGTGAGCTAAAAAAGAGGGGTATCTTTTATTGTTTGATTTTTTTTTTCGCCAAACGCGAACCTATTTTTTTTTTTTTTACCTTTTTCAGCGCTATCAATAAAAACATTTTTTTGTAATATTTAACACTATAAGGTATGAAGTAAATCTGGATTCAATATATATTTTTTTGGTCATCTGTTTGGCCTGAATCTTTTTTCCCCAGCAAAGTGGGGATAAGAATATTTTTTGAGAAAAAAACATAAAATCCCCTTCGACTTCGTCGGTAGGGGACTGAAAAAAACATACCACCCCATTGTATAATATAATACATAATTAATATACCATGATCATTTGCATGAATTTGTTTTTTAATCCATTAAAAATTACTTTACATGTTTATTGTAATATTGATATAATTCTTGAATTCTGTACAATCAACCAGTGATGGAGAAATTACAAGGTCGATGTCTCAAGAAATTTATAATTTATGAGTTCAGAATATTCTGACAACCACCTGTGATACAGAAAGAAATTCGGTTAATACTTATTGCAGATGGATAACATTTAAACTTCCTAATCTAAAATGTGTAATAAATCACAAATAAAGGGTCAAAGCACTAATAAAATGAAGGCGCGAAGTTTTTCTCGCGTATTTTAACACAGTAATTACAAATAGGACAACACGTCAACTAGAAAATGAAAATGACTTTTTCAAGAATGTTACTTTACTAAGGGGACGATCATTTATCTTTAAGGAGGGGGTATGTTTTTTTTCATAAAATAATATTCTGATTCCCAAACTGATGAAAAACAAGCAGAGGACAAAAATATATATTCTGAATCCTGATTTCCCCCATTTAAAGTGTTAAATTTTGAACAAAATAATTTGATTGATAGCGTTGAAGAAATTAAATTAATTGTTAAATGGTTGCTCCCTAAAAGACTTTCACTGGGCCGATGCCTTTGCTGGTGGACTGATAGTCCCCGAGAGTATCACTATCCCAGTAGCCAATACTTCGGTACTGGCATGAAAATACGGATTGTGTGTTTTTAAAATTTGCTGTTACAAAATTTTTGAAATAATTTAAAATTAAGGAATGTACGTATCTCCCTCATGCAAAGCTCTGATTCCTTGTCCGACTTTGGTATTCTTTTGGTCCTTTTGGTTTATAGCTCTTTAATAGGCTTAATTTGGATTTTCAATTTTTGGCATCGAGCATCACTGAAGAGACATTGGTTGTCGAAATGCGCATCTGGTGCAGACAAATTGGTACCGTTTATGTTATTACTACCACTGGTTCGATGCCTCTGCTGGTGGACTGATAGTCCCCGAGGGTATCACTATCCCAGCTGCCAATACTTCGGTACTGACATGAAAATACAGATTTTGTGTTATTAAAATTAATTTTGCTGTTACAAAATTTTGAAATTATTCAAAATTAAGGAATTTATCTCCCTCGTGCAAAGCTCTGATTCCTTGCCCGGCTTTGGCATACATGTTTGTCCTTTTGGTTTATAGCTCTTCATCCTCTTAAAATAGTGAAGACATTTGTTTTTGTAATTGAATGAACAGCGATATTGTAGTACGAATATGTGAATATTGACAATAAAGACAGTGAAAGGAAATTAAAATGTCTTACGAATTACATCACATAGTATGCTGAAATTCTTCTTGAATGAGCTCTAGTTAATATGCCTAGGCCAATAAAAAATAGTACATGTGTTTCACTTACCCTACCTACCCTTATTCTAAGTGCATACCCTAACACAGTTTTTGAATACGATTCTTCAAAATTTGTTATGAGTGTGTTGAATATCTTATTATATAAATTTAGCATGTTTGTAGAATTTTATACTTCAGTCAAAGTATATCTGAAAGAAATGTCGGTTAAGAATGTTATTCCTTTTCATTTTGACGAAAATTACTCAAAATTAATAGAAATCTAAGTTTGTTAGCACTAACAATTAAGACCGATGGTTTCTGAGATCGCCGATCTTTAGTATTGCAAAAATGGGAAAGATCGATCTTCAATTGGACGAGTAAAAAAGACCACCTCAAATGTGGTTTTAAAAAGATCGTTTTTTTTATGAATCGATCTTTCTTCAAGTGTGAAAGCTTAGATCCATCGCGATCGATTTTTCTAAAATGTTTTATGTAGATATGAAAATAAATCTGCGCATGGTCAGTTTGATATATATTCTTATAAATGACTGCTTTCGGTGTTTCATCCATATTCTGAAGATAAAAAACAAATAAATATATTCGACATTTTGCGTCATTCTTCTAAAAAGATTAATATACAAAAGAAGATGTGGTATGATTGCCAATGAGACAACTCTCCACAAGAGACCAAATGACACAGGAAATTAACAAATATAGGTCACCGTACGGCCTTCAACAATGAGCAAAGCCCATACCGCATATACAGCTATAAAGGTCCCGAAATGACAAATGAAAATCAATTCAAACGAGAAAATAACGGCTTAATTTATGAAACAAAAAAATGAATTAAAAACAAATATGTAACACGTCAACAAACGACAACCACTGAATTACAGGCTCCTGACTTGAGACAGGAGCCTGTACCCGTTTCAGCGCTCGACTGATACCGTTACTTATTCGTTCCTTATTCGCTTATATGTTGTAATACATTGCACCTTGTAGTAAAAAATCTTTTCAATTGTTTTCTTGTCTCTGGTGTTAGCTATGGGTTCTTAAAGGTGAAATAATCCTATTAGCGCGTATGTACCCGTTTCAGCGCTAGAATGATGCCCTGTTACTTATTCGCTTATAATACGTGTGTTATAGATGGCACCTTTTAAAAACAATCTTTTCTATTTTTTCTTGCCTCTGGTGCTATTGGTTCTCAGAGGTGAAATAACCCTATTAAGGTGTGAATACTCGTTTCAGTGCTCGACTGATGCCCTGTTACTTATTCGTTCCTTATTCGCTTATAATACGTGTGTAAATAGGTGCACCTTTTAAAAAATATCTTTTCAATTTTAGTTATTCATTAATATTTTATTTTTATTTTCTGCAAATTCCTCATCTTCAAACGAAATGACCGTTATAAGTAATATTATTCTGATATTTTTTCGTTTAAGGACTTGTGACATGTTAATCAAAAAGATAATTAATAAATGCAGAAGCTTATATAATTAACCAAATATTTCATTATTCTATTTTCTACGATTTTTTGTTAACGAAATGGTTAGACCGATTATTTTAATATTGCAATGTATACTAAATGTAAACGCACTAGTTCTAAAAAGATCGTAAACGAGAGATGCTCATCAAAGGTCGATTCAATTCCGTGCAAGTGTTAACGGGGTCTAATTAAAATAATTTCTGTTTTGATCATTCATCCATAGGCATTTATGAATTAATCACAAGTATCGAAATATTCCGTAATGTTTCTATAGAACTTCAAACTAAGTATGCTCATACAGCTGTCATACCGTGATTATGAATGGAACTTAGTCCGGCCTCTTTTCTCAAATCAACTCTTGTTAATTGTTTTTTTTTCATATGCATTCCTCTTTAAATCTTCATTCCGACAACTTTTAACCACAGACACGATTATGTTTTTTAATACAAAAATTGCGCACCTAGTACCTGCTAGTTCAAATTCACAGGCGTTCAAACTTAGCAAATCGGAACAGAATGGTCAATTAAAAAAACCTACAATGTTAGTTGCGCATATGTTAACTTCTTTAGAAGTACTTTATTTTACACGTATGCGTCGTTGGGTTACTGTTTTGTTGGCGTTTATCCGAAATCTATTATTATACTCGTGTAAAAATGTAAGCGCCATACACATTCAAAATACGTCAGTGCAATTTGCAATATCAATATATAGGTACGTAATGTACCTATTGCTATAGATACATTGAATTTTGACGACATGATTGATGATTTTAGTACTTTCGTAATGATCAATGATTTGTGGAAATATAAAAACAATTAAAAACCTACTAAAGAGATTGACTCTAAAGAACAGATCAGTCCATACATGTAGGAAATTAAGACTATTAGTATATCATAATTTGATTGGCTCATCTTGTTGTCGAGTAATCAGATTCCGTTTCGTTTCTTGGCAGTCGTTTTTTGTGTGTTTTTTTTTGTTAGATTGCTTCATAGTTGACTCTCTTTTTATCCATTTTTTTATTATTTGCTGTTTTGCTGTTTGTTTCAGTTACATTGAATTCACATTATTATACACATAATTTATTTATATATCCAATTCAGGAACACATCTATTATATTTATAAAACAATTTGATTTTCTTCTCGGCAAATCAAAACGATTGTCACCTTCTCCTTCGGCTCAAAGAGGAATAACTCTCATATTCGTTTCCAGTTCGCGGAAACCGCGACGTCATAAACCGCTGACGGCATAGTACTGTTGCGCTTGTATGTGCGCATAAACAATAGAGGGATTTATCTTAAATAAGCTTTGATTTTCAATTTTATTTTGGCCTTGAGAATCACTGAAGAGACATTGAAATATACTTGACCTATTGCTTATAGTTTCTAAGAAACAGACTTAACCAAGAAAACTAAACATTGACCAATGAACCATGAACATGAGGTCAAGGTCAGATGAACCATGCCAGGCAGATATGTACAGCTTACAATCCTTCCATACACCAAATCTAGTTGACCAATTGCTTATAGTTTAAGAAAAACAGACCAAAACACAAAATCTTAACACTCAGCAATGAACTACATGCTAGACATGTACACCTTAAATCATTCCATACACCAAATATAGTAGACCTATTGCATACAGTATAGGAAATATAGACCAAAACACAAAAACTTAACTATAACAAGAGATCAAATTCAATTTAACGGCAAATTCTGAGAAAATATCCGTTGTATTATCAATAGGAGGAAACCATAAGAAAAAAAAAGGAAATATGTCTGTCAAAATGGTTTAACTTTAATTTGGTCCTTATATATAAATTGTTCCTATGATATCATTAAGCCGCAAGTCAAATGGAAGACTTAAAAAATAGTACTTCGCAAGATCTGGTTTGTGCTAGCCCAGCTTTAATTAGCGTGGGGCGTTGCCTTCCTGCAGAAAGCGTTCCAACAGGAGCGGATTTAGGCGGGGGCGTGGCGGGCGCGCGCCCCTCCCTAAAATTTGCAAAACATGGGTTATCTTCAACTTATTTAAGTATCAAAAGAGACCATTCCATCTTTTTTAACATTGAAAGTATATAAAACAGTCAGTTTAACAAAATCAACGTGATATCTAATCAACTGACGATTTATTTAAGTTCTATAAATATTGTATACTTCAAAGGAAGGTATCAAACGCGGAGCTGCGTTTAATGACAAATATAATAGGGATTTAGCAGTTAAAGTAAAAACAATTGTTAAATTGTAATTGCGGTTTTTATATATTAATTTCGTTGATAATCGAAGTTCCAAAACATCCCTTACTCACTTTCACAATTTCATCACGGCCAAGAAAACAGTCCAGGTGAGATTCTTTCTTAATATCCTTAATGAAAGATAGAAATACTGTTTCAAGCGAAAGGTTAGTTTATTAATTTGTATCTCTGTGTCTATATATATTTCTCACTTGCAACCTAAATATTTTGCCGAATTATGTACCGTATTACATGCATAGGATCCCCAGAAAATAAACATAACTTCGTAAATGCATCTCATTTTGATTTTAGCGGATTGTGGCGAACACAGTATATATAAAGTCTGGCACGACCTCCGAAAATAAAAAAAGTGAAAACAGATATTATGAAAGGACAATTAAAAATCGCTGGTTAAAGTAGAAATTTTCGTTTGCAAAATCTAATACTAGTATTGGTCAGGTGAGCTATTGTGATCCGTCTCGTCTCACTTTGTGTCCGTCGGTCCGCACGTCTATCTGTCAACTCTTCACATTTCCATCGTCTTAACCAAGTTTGGCAGGGCTGGTGTTATGGAGTGTTAAAGTAATTCTTAAGTTGACCGGTTTCATTTCACATTATTGAAACCATGTACAATTGGCTAAGACACATTGACGATGTGCAAAACAAGGGTTAATTTTTTTTGGTGTTATTCCTGTATTTCCTTATGTCACAAATACCAGCACCATACCTTTCAAGGTTTAGTTAAGATATTACCTGATATTGCTATATAGATAATTTTACAACAAGTGCTGGTGTCTAGATTGTAGATTGGTTTGCATAGGAACACAGAATCAAAATAAAATGTTCGCATGATCTTCAGCTTCTGTTTTTGGGGCTGCAGCTTTATAACTGTAGCTTTATAAACTCATATATATGGAATATGAATCCCTTAGTGCGTAAGTTAGGGGTGTTAGGAGATTGTTGTAGATTTTTCCATTTTGTAGGAGACCTTGCCATCATAACTCGGAGGTCCTTCTCGGAACAGGGACATATTGTTTTACCTCTGTCCGTCCATCCGTCAGTCAGTCACTTGATATTTGGTCCGGAGGATACACTAGGACGCATACAAATCTATTGCGTCATTATTGCATTTTCCCCCTGGAGATATTCGATTGACTAATATGAATGCAACACCAGTTTTCCCAGCAACCATTGACATAACATTCGCTAGATTTTTTTTTAATATGGAGGGTCAGCTTGTGTACTCCGGATTGAGGTCTGTCTCTATCCTTGTTGTCTTCAGTCCCGTTTTCTGGGAAATATATGGGGGTAGTCTCAATGAATAGAAGCTCACATATTTCTTGTTAGTTATGGTGATTGTAGATTGTTGTCAGGGATGGATTTAGGCGGTTTCAGCTTGAAACTTTAATTTCTCGCTTATTTTACCACACAATAGTTCGAGATATCTACATTGCACCCCCTTCAGAAGAATATTTCAATAATTTAACCTCAAAAAAATTTTCGCCTCGCTCCGCTCGCCGAATATAAAACTTTGCGCCCCCCTAAACAAGAAATCCTAGATCCGCCCCTGTTCCAGTGTACCAGCACTATACAGTCCTGCAACTACGGTAGGCTAGCACAAAGCAGTCAAAATTATACATACATCCTTTGTTTTTTTATTTATTTTATTTTATTTTATTTACTTCGCTTTTTCTTAAACATACAAAACATTTAACTAATTATTTTGCAAAATCACATACACAAATTTAGGCATATTTCGGTTTACACAAAATATTTGGCAACTAAATTCATACACAATTTGGCATATCAAAATTATCCGCTCTTTACTTGGCTGCTGGTGTACCAGGACAACGTTGCTGCCGCTCACTGCTGTTTGCTTGGCCTAGCTTTCCTCCTGTTCCTACTTTTGGTAGCCCGGGTTTATCAATTATTGATTTTACGTATATATTTTTTATTTATCTTTGGTTTCTATAAAAAAGTATTTTTATATTTTTTATTTTTTTTATTTTATTTATTTTTATATATTTTTCTTTTATTTATTTTTATATTCTTTTCTTTTATTTATTTATTAAATTATTCATCAATTTATTTATTCATTTAATTATTCAAATTTTTACTCTATTTTACTTTATATTTAACCTTTTTTGTCATTCTAAATTATATCAATTACCATATGGTAAAAATTAAATTATTAAATGCCCAAAAAGGCACAAGCCAGGGCCGACCGTGCAAGGACTATATAGCCAGTCAAGGTCGTTAAAAACGTCCATTTGTTGTGAACTTTTTTTCTAAATGTGCACTGAATAGATGAAAAACACGAAAGGCGACACACAACCTTATGTGAAAAAAAAAAACAAACACGTTTTGATCCAAAATAAACTCATTTCAGTAAATCATGTTATATGTGAAACTAAATCTTGTTTTGTATCACATAGTACAGTAACATGGATGTAATATTTTACCTGAAAAGTTTAAGATTAAAAAAGAATTTTCAGACAACGTGTTATTCTTGACCGTGAAATAAATGCGTGCTCAGACAAGACTGTGTGGATAGTTGTCTCATAAGAGCGTTCTTACATTTTGACGAAAGGAACGAACGAACGTAAAGGATCATGTATTACACATTTCTACGATAATGCTGAGAGTCTGTGTTTTTATCCGGTAAAACAGCATTCTTTTCTGAATTAAACTTGAATGTCTTTAAAAATTTAAGCATATTGCAAATAAAACACGTTTTTGATATCTGAATTTAAGAAAAAAATTCAAATACACTTATGTCCGATACGTTACTATTGTTTACCACGATTACACACATTTGCGCGGGAATTGTTTTCAAAATTAACATTTTAATGAAATTATTCAAGTATGATACTCTAAATTTAACGACAAGATTCACACTTATTTTAAATGAGTATGCCATCATCAAATTGTCAACGCGGATCATCGTGATTTGCAAGACAAGGATTCTGCAATGTTTTGAAGTAGTGTGAACTAAATCTGTGGAAAAAAGATTTTGCGATGAAGTTAAAAAAAATGAGACTCTTGCGATCGCAGAAAACAAAAGTGAAACGGAACAAATATTTAGCCCCCGCCCCCATTTCAAAGTTAATGGTCGTTGCCTTAGTATTCCGCAGATTTTAATAATAATATTCATTATCTTCAGTTGGTCAGAACATTCTTTTACACGTCGTTTATTTGTTTCATCTAATAATTGTGGACCTTTCTTTTGTTTATAGGATTTTTTATTCCTGACGAGCCTATATTTAGGAAATTTTGTAGAGTTATGAATCTCCTTCCCCCATTTAATTTTACAAACAATGGTACATTAGTATAGAGATTTTTCAGGGGCTTGCAAACACTATTATGAAACACCATCGAAGTTCCATGACGCTTCAATTAAGATTACATAAATATGTCAAAATAAAGGATCCCTTAAAACGAGTCTAACGTATGATTCGTCAAGCGTACGTACCTTTCGTCAAATTGTAAGAAAGCCCTATTTATAATTAGTATTGGCAATCATACCACATCTCATCTTTTTTTTATTTTTTTAAATGTATATTTGTATTTCAATAATTATGTGCTTGTACGGAAGTATATTAGTGCCGCATATTTTTTATTATATTTCTTCCTATGTTTGGGTTATTACCTTTGGTCGTTTGAATTGTTTTACATTTGTCATTTCAGAACCTTTTATAGTCGACTATGCGGTATGGGCTTTGCTCATTTTTGTAGGCTGTACGGTGACATATAGTTTTTACTTTCTGTGTCAATTGAATGAATGAATGAATATTTTATTTGCAAAAGCATATAGAACATGCTATGGCAATACATAATATATACACAATGTGACAAAAGACTGATAACAGAGAACAATACAATAATAACATTACTAACCAATAATATCAGATCTAGCTTTCCATGCATTCTTCAAATAGTTACAGAGCTTAATTGTTAGCGATCTAGAATTAGCTTTCAACAATAACAGTGTAGCAGAAAAAATATTCTAATTGCCCTATATGCTGGACATACCAATACAAAATGAAATGCATTCTCAACACATTGCATATTACAACATACATAGACGCATTTCTCTTGGTATATCAGAGAAGCGACCAACTTCAACATTAAGTTTCAATGTAACATTTCGTAGTTTTTTAAGAATGTTAATATTATTGTTGTAGCTAAAATAATTCTCAAGACAAAATTGGTCTCTTGTGAAAAGTTTTCTCATTGGCAATCATACCACATATTCTTTTTTATAAAAAATCAAAGTACTGAAGTACTAAACATCGGATGACCGCAAGTTCTCGTAGATGGTCACAAGCGCAAAAGTCTTGTCTCATTAAAAAGTGAGGTTAAGGTACATATATATAGAGATGATGAATAAATGACAGGGTATTCAACCTCACCGTAATAATTATTATATTGAAGGGATACAAATTAGTGTTGTTTTATATTATATTAATATTTGTATATATAATTTTTTATCCATTTGTATATCATTCTTTTTTACTATTCTAATAATAGTGTAGTGCAAGTGCATGGTGGACACTCTTCTGTATTAATTGGATTTTTCTAATAGATTGGACTTGAGTTGGCATTCATATTTTCCCGCAAAATTTCTTGAAATATTCTTCCGCATGCGTTAACACAAATTTTCGGTATTCTTGATTTGTTATTGATATATATATATATATATTTCTCACGACAGAACATTTTCATATCATTTATCTATGTTCTAAAAAAATATTTTCATGAATATTTATTGATGAAATTGATATATAATAAGCAATAGGGAATGTTATTTTGCGTTCGGTTATCAGTCAAAAAAGAAAGTCACGTGGGTAGAAATGACTGTGGCAACAATACACCGGAATGCCCTCACGGTCATCCAATGTAAAAATCAATTATGTGGCGCTAATACGCTACCGTATTTAAACCTGTTTTACTTAAGAGGCAGAATAATTAGACAAATAGCAAGTCTGGATTCGCCTGCCTGGTGATGCATACAAAGCAGAAGGCGTTTGTTTATCATCTGGCCTAGATCCGTTTTAAGATAATAAGTAACCATAATAAAAAAAAAGGGAGATGTGGTATGATTGCCAATGAGACAACTATCCACAATAGTTAAAATGAAGTGGATGTAAGTATTTAGAGACCATCGAACGGCCTTCAACAATGAAAAAACTCATACCGTATAGTTTGCTATAAAAGGCAATTAGTTTGTTTTCTCATTTTAAGTATCTTCTTAAATTGTTTTTAATATAAAGGCATAGTCAATTCATAGCCCTAAACACGCATGCCTTGTAAAGGAGAAGCGAAGAATACCAAAGAGACATCAAAACTCATAAGTGGAAAATAAACCAACAAAGCCATGGCAAAAAAAGACAAAGACAAACAACAGTTATAATATAAAAAAAACACGACATAGAAAACTTAACACTGAGCAACACAAACCCTACCAAAAAAACCAGGGGTGATCTCAGGTGCCCCGGAAGGGTTGGTAGATTATGCTACAATGTGGCACCAGTCGTATTGCTCATGTAAGTACACAACCGGTGATAAGTCTAGATCGGTAGGTCACATTCGGGGAACAGGAGAACGGGCCTGTGGTTTCGACGACTAGAAATATATCAGCTGATGGAATTTGCTACCTAGAAATGGAAAGTCCACAATTGGGAGCCTGAAATCATCTCTTTTGTCGTAAAGTATTGTTGCCAACCCACCCGCAATTTTAATCTCTAAATGTAAGTCAAGATATAAGGCAGACTTAACTGTATCTGTAGGGGTGAACAGCTGAGACATCAAGTACCCCACCCTTTTCATATATTTTTTGTATCAAAAATATATACCTTGTCATATATCAAGTAACAAAAACAGACCTCTAATACATTAGTATAGAGATATTATTTTTTTTTTTGGGGGCCTTGCAATGCATTGCTTTTTTCAATAAATTCTTAAACACTTTCCTCTATTTGCCCCTTTTATATATCTTTCATTGTGAAGAAATTTCAACAGACAATATTTATAGCATCTATAACTAGCATCAGTGGAAATACTACATTGGAATAAATAGAGATTAATTGGTTGTGATATATTTAATCTGAATTTCTCACCCTTTTCATACATCATGGAGCATGAAATAGTGACCTATTCCAGCGGCTCATCCCTACCACTCATTACATAGGAAGTGCCCCCCTCTCGAGTATATTATAATCTAACTCGAAGTCAACATCCAGATGTAGTGATACTGCGAACTGCTAGCACTTTTGTCAGCTCAAACCTAACAAAATTATCTCTTCATGTCTAACACAAAAAAGACACAGCCGCGTGTTAAGACATTGGAGGCATTGAAATGATGCAACACAACTAATTTAAACCAGAAATCGCTGTTTGATTTGTGCTGTTTATGCATAACTCTAGAACGGTAAAAGTGACGCCACCCAAATTCACACTTGATTATTGATTGGTGGTAATAAACATTGCGTTTAAGTTTCATAACATTTGGCTGAGGCAAACTTAAGTTAGAGAATGGTAACCAATTCTGGGGCGTATGGACGTACAGGTGGACAAGGAAGAAACTTAGTACCTCTTCGCAACGGAAATAGTCAGATTTCTTTTGTTGAAATCTTTTTTAAAAATAATTCTCGATTTTTGTTCTAATACTAAATTAAATTAAGGGATTTGTCTATATGCATAAATTTTATGTATACCCTTTCCGCTTTTCACTCTAGTAAAGGTGCAGCGTAATCGAGAGCGTAATGATTGGCATGAATACTAAACAGATGAGGCTGTTACGATAACAAAAATACAAGAAGTCATTCAACCTTAGGTCACCGAAATACAAGGAAAGCTACGCCAGAGTACTTTATCTGTACATGCGTATATGAATCAGGAAAAGTTTGTGATCGAGTCTTGTTCTTGTCTAACTTGGAAATTAATTAAACATATATATTTTTTCGTTTCCAAATGGTAAAGTATTTGTTTATATATATAATTTTTATATACAAGTAAATTGTAAATTATATATATGTAAACAAGATTTAAGTAGCAACATACAACGACATAAAGTAATCAGATGCTTAATGTATATAACAACGAGCTGCATCAATTATTTGACGATACTATTTATCATATTAAAGCTAAAACAGTCAGGTTACAGAATTATCTATTATAAACTAATTTTTCATGTTTTGATTTGGTCTTAAATATTTTCATTTTTACAGAAATTTTGACAGTTTTACATATAATCATAGAAATAAAGTGTGTACTGATTATCTTTACTACAATACTAGATTCGGTCGAATCGTCATGTTTGAAAACACGCAGAAAGACAAGCAAATTCAAAACTCAATGAAAAAAGTGTGCTCATATCTACTTTAAGAACTCTTTTCACTCAGAGGCGGATTTAAGGGAGGGGGCATCACCTCCACCTTCTTGAGATGCTTCATATACTGTTGCATCATCCACACTTTTTACCTATTCAACTCCAAACTTTTTCTATGTAGGGGCAACGCCCCCTTTCAAATCCTGGATCTGCATCTCTTACTATACGTTACGGGTTTAATTATCTATTTGGTAACATATTAAAACTTTCAAAAATATATATAATTTGTTTACTGGTAAAACACTAACTGGCAAACGATGCAGATTCATGGTTAAAGGGTCATCCAAATGATAAAGTGAATGGAGACGAACAATCGTATCTAAATATTCAAGATACATTCTTCCAACTGATTACTTAGAATCAGTAAATACAACAAAAACTTGCATATTCATATATTATTTTCTTTTGTGTGAAAATGCAGTATTTCGGAATATCTTGTTTCTCTTTTTGTTATATTTTTCTATGAATTTAAAGCATTACATATGATGACATGTAAAACCTTGAAAAAATAGAACGACGAACGATCTGTGAGAGAAAAAAAAAAACATTCCTTCACTTCTTTCATCCGTGGCTAACCATATTCGAACTTGTCGCATCGATTTGGTGTAACGATAAATTCTGATGTATAATGAGAATATAGCACTGCCAAAACTTTTTAAGCTGAAAAATGCAACAATCAGTGTAGAGGTCTTCATTGTTCCTTTTGATGGCATGTTGGAGGGTATTTTTTCTACTCCAGTCTAACATACCTTAACCAATGACAAATGAAATACTTGTAGAACCCAATGTGCCGTCAATAATTTGCTTTCAAATTTGCATGTACATGAAATATTTCCCACTGGACGTAAAACAAACAACAATAAATCATCAATCACTTTAATTTATTAACTAATTAGGATAAGAAAATTAATGTATACTCTAGTCTTTCATAATAAGGCTGCTTGATATACACATTTTTTTTTTTTTGGTACCTTTAATTCGGAAAAGAAAATCATAAAAAGTTCTCCTATGTACAATTTGTTTTTCTTCTTATCCGAATTCGGATAACGCAAAGACGACTTAATATTGAATATAGATATACTTATCCGAATTTGGATAAGGATCGTCACATTGCATACTTAACTCTGTGCGGTAGGTCATGTATTCTTCTTATCCGAATTTGGATAAGAACAGTTATTATTCCTTGATAATGTGTATTATGTATTCTATCCAAATTCGGATAACATTAGTTTCTCTCCTTATGTCTAAACGATGATAATTCAATTATTTATTCTTCTTGTCCAAACTAAGATAATTAAATAACTACTGCAATTTTAACAAATAATGTTTTATAAAAAAAAGAAATAGGTCTAAATACATTATTGTATTGAGTTCGTCTTAAAAAAAAGTGTTGCCTTCCAACATTCTTATTTCAGAAATCTCGCTTATCCGAAACACCCATTGACTTGAGCATATGGAAATGCTCAAAAGCAATTGGAAGCTGTTAATTTGATGTATTAATATAAGAGTTCGATTCTTGCATCAAGTGCACGTAAGTTTCATTATAAAAGATATGGTGTGATAGCCAATGAGACAACTGTCCATCAGAGACCAAAATAACATAGACCTGAACATTCAGGTCACAGTTCATGAAACCTTCATGAAAAAACACCATATTAATTTTTATACAAGTTTTCTGCGTTAGAAGAATCATGTAGCATTTATTAGTAGGTGTATACATATCATTTCTGACCCGCTTTTCGAGAGCATATGTGATTTATTATAGTTTCTTCCCCATGAAATCTCAATCACAGTTATGACCACATAAGTCAAATGCAGACAAAGTATAAAATAAAGTTGTTTTGTCTACAGTTTACAAAGCGTAAGGGTGCAATGTCTGTTTAAAGAATTAAACAGTTTAATCAGGTGAATGATATTTTTGCAATACATATGTATTTTGTTTCTTTTAGAATAAAGTTATCACAATAATACCATACATACATTCACATAATCGCTTAATCTATTAACAGCAATATGACCTTTGTCGGTCATTGGATTGAAAAATCGTGTATCCAGGCTACTATGATAAACAGAGTTCAAGAACAATTACTACAGAGAGTTGAACAAAAT
>CM029608.1:29932861-30058022 GCA_017311375.1 Mytilus coruscus | reverse complement strand
CATTGCAAAATATGGTGTATTCCGTTCCAGTGGAGTGACTGTTAAAAGTCTGGGTATTCAGTAATTGTTTGCAAGTCAGACATCGTTTGTTTCCGCATCGCTTGCAAGAGCCCACAGACGAAGAGCCTGTTTTAGAGAATAAATCAGCTCTCACCAGCAAGTCTTTAAGGCTTTTGGGCCTACGGAAAGCCAGTACAGGTGGCTCGGGAAAGATTTTGGATAGTTTAGGATGTTTTTCGATTTTCTCTAATTTTCGCGGATTAGGTGTGATATCTTGTTAAATTTGGAATGGTAAGTCAGCACAAACGGCACTCTCTTGCTGACCTTTTTGTCTTTATATTGTAAAAGTTCATCTCGGCTGATGTTGTTAGCACGAGAGAAACCTTTATCAATGTCTTTTCCGTAACAATATATAAAATCTTGGTTTAATATCTTTCTTTTTGGTCCCCTTCTTCAGCACGATAGCGTTTTCCTCACACACATTGAGTTTTTGTTCAACATAAGTTGAAGTTCTTCCTATATAATGCCGTTTGAAGAAAGGCTTAAGAACAAAAAGTCACAGCAGAATATTTGCTTTTATAAAAATCAACTTCAGATTTTGACAATGGTGTACAAGATGTTACATTTTAAATATGAACTGGTTTAGCTATGATTGTGGTATTAACAAATTTCAAGTGAGACATACCGATCACATCCGTAGTCTTTTCTGTGATTGTTGGTAGTCTTTCTGCTGTTGATATATGTGTGCTACTTGGAAGAAAATCTGATGTACTACGTTTAGAATTTCCGTTTGTCTGTTTTGTTTCAATATCGTCAGTTGTAGGATATCCTGCTGTAATATGTATGTTGTACTAGATTATGCAGACTTGGTGGTTGTATTGTCGCAAAAAATGCATAAAATGTGGTGTGACTGCCAATGAGATAAATCTCCACCACAGACCAAATCACATAGAAGTTAACAACTACAGGTCACATTACGCCTTTAGTAATTTCACCTGTAGGAATCAGCATTTTAATCACCCAATTTGCATATAATGATCAATATGACAAACAACTAAATTTTAAACACAATTAAATTTTTCGAAATGTTGAAAAAACCTTTCCTATAAGATAGAACATTATATCAATTTTGAAACATAATAAATTTGAACTATAATAACATTTAGAAAATCCAGGTAACCTCAGAAGAACTATCATAAGGTATGTTCTCATCATTAATAATGTTTCTTTCTTGATGATCTATCCATTATCAATTTCTCCTAATAAGAAGCGAAAGGACTAAATTGTTAGAAAACAATTTTGACCGACAGCAACATATCAAACAAGTATAACAGAAATACCGAACTCCAAGTCAAATTAAAAAAGGAAAACTCTATAAATACTGAAAAAATCAAACGCTATGAAACAACGGAACAAGTGAAAAACAACATTCTGACTTGAATTGCTACAGGCATTTTCCGAAGACAATGGTGGGTTTAATCTGGTTTTATAGCTAGCTAAACCTCCCACTTGTATGACAATTGTATATAGTTTGACAAGATTGGATGAGCAACCTAAACAGACATAATATGATAATGATAAATGATAAAGCATGAATGTAACCCGATAATATTGAACTATCAGTTAAATGGTTAATCCATTTGAAAATTTTCATGGAAGGAAATGTTCTTTACTCCTTATATCGTTTTCCTTTCAATACACAGCTCATACTAAATAGAACTTACGTGTTCCTCTTTCAGGGGATCGTACAATCAAAGGGATGCATGAATATGTCGTTGCCTTTGGAATACACACTTCGCCTAGCTGACAGCCATGACCTTGGCATGAACCAGCTAGTTCCTGAAAGTCAAAAGGATGAAACTTACTTAAAAATGAAAATTTATCAAATCTTTATCTATATCTTTACACTAATGTCTCTCAGGGTTGTGATACTATCAGCGCATAATAATGTGTTTTCTCTTGGACATTACGAAGGTATATCTAGAGATGGTCTTAATGAAGACAAGCAAAAATATCCAATTTGTTTTATTATAAATTGTATTTGAAAATATATTTCTCAAGTGATTAAGCATGATGCGAAAATGTGTATATTTTTAAGTTTTCGCCCTGTAACTTTATTGATCTAAAAATGCAAGGTAGTTCTAAACGAACAAAAAAAATGAAGTAGATTAATAACTACTACATTACAATTCAAATTAAATTGCTATATTTGTTTTCACGTTTTCTTACACTCAAATAGAGACAAAAACTCATTATCAACGCATTAAAATTATGTAATTTTACACGGTCTAGACCGTTTGACTGGCACTGAAAATTAAATGCAACAACAAATGAACGCAAAAATACTCTCAAAGGCGTTTGTATTGTGATTATCTTCTCTCTCACTAAATTTGTTTGCTGGCACTTGCGATAAACGTCGATTTTATGTAAAATATCTTTTCAAATTCCGTATATTTTTTTTCAATGTGGCAATCTGATTCACAAGTCATTTAGATGAAGAGATAAGACACATATAATTGTCCCATTTTGGTTTAAAACGTTTATTTCAAAGTTTGAAATATATTCAATATTTACATGGTATTTTATTTCACTTATTTTGCAAAAAAATCTATCAGGAAGATAATGTATATTTTACTTCATTAACGTATCTTAGATACAAAAAATTACAGCTATATTGAGTACTCTTTGTATCGTATTTGCATATTGTCGTATGTATGTTAGTCCTTTTCTTTTGACATGATGTTGTATGTCTCCTTTAAACTTATTTTTCTTTATTGTATACTTCCTATTTTTTTTATATAAGACATATGAAAGAAATAAAGCTAAAACATCCATTTCCTTTATCCCCTATCAAATGGGTTACCTGGATCGCATCAAATCCGGGTGACTTCTACGTTATGCTGGTTTGGATGTTGAGAATGTTCGTTGCTCTTGTTTTTGACATTGGTCAGATATTCAGAATCCATGTAGTGCCATTAAAACATTTTCTGCTTTTTAAGTTCAATTATTTATATACTATCAATTTATAATACTCTTTTAAAAAGCTTGTTATTTTAAAAAAAGAGGAGGGAAATCCTTAGATAGCATTACTTTATATAAAGTCCCCGCGTGGTCCACAAATTACAAGTAAATGCTTTATACTTTCAAAATTGCAACATAAAAAAAGACTAACTTGGCCTATTAAATAATTTGAATCGAGCGCCAATCGTGAGTCTTTTGTAGACGAACCGCGCGTCTGGCGTACACAATATTAAGCCTTGTATTTATAATGAGTTTAGTCACAACTATAACATGCATTTAAAGAACGAGAACACATTTTACAAACACGTCAAATATTCCTTTTAAAAAAATATAAATGGGAGTATAACATGCAGGTAGAAAAAAAGATTGCACATATGAAATATGGAAAATAAGGAAGACAAGCACATCAACATTATTGAGCCTTAAGATAAACTAGTAAAGACTGGAATTTTACTATCTGATTACAGAGCTAATATTTCTTTAATGCCAAAACTAGAAGCGAAGCAGATTTAAGATATATATGGAACCATACGGATTATTCTTCGAATATATTGAGAGTGCTTCGAACGCATTGCTTTACATAAAATATCAGCAATAGAAGAGTTCATTTATCAAACAAACATGTTCGGGCATTACTCAAGAGCGTGAATTTTGTTCATAATCATTTTCCTGTTTTAGAAATAGTAGTTTTGTATCTACGGAATGATTATGTTGCTTAAAATGTTTATTAAATTAGCTTACATGTACAGTTACTCACATTTTTGTCAACAATAAAAACGCCAAGGATTCTTCTTTTCATTGAATATCGTAAACTTGAATTTTCAAATCAGTAGTATTGAAACCAAACGTTGGGTTGTTTTCAATAAAATGTGAGAACTATGAAATTACAAAAATCTGTATTAAAATAAATAATAATTCAGATTATCGATATTTCATGCTTTATTGAAAATGATCATGTACCGGTATTCGAAGTGATAAGTCTTTGAACCTAACTTGTATTAAAGGAAATTTGGGAAAAATGAGAGTACTTTTTCTAAATAAAAAAAAATTTAAAAGTTTTATCACTGGAAACCATTGTACTGGTATTGGCAACTAGCAGAATAGGTATTTCAAAATAAAGTGTGAAAATTAATAAAATTAGCATGTCATCAATAAAGGTTTCTAATCATTACTGTTATTGAAATTATGTAACAATATTGAAATCAATAGTTTTGCTTTCTCAGGAAGAATTGTTATTTTTTTTTTTCATCTTGAGCTATAACATGTAGTCAGACATATTTGTCCACATATCAAGAATAGAAATACTTGTTTTCTGCTATTTAAAGTCATGAACCTTTATGTGAAATTAGTCTTGGTATCTTTTGATGGATTGTTTAAAAAAAAAAAAATAAATATTGATTTACCGTTCCAGTAAAATTGAGAAAGAAATGGGGAATGTGTCAAATAGACAACAACCCGACCAAAGAGCAGAAAACAGCCGAAGGCCACCAAGGGGACTTTAGCATAGCGAGAAAATCCCGTAGAATAAACGAACACACAGCAATACGCACAGTAAAACTCAGCTTAAAAGAAGTCCGAGTCCGATGTCAGAATAGGTAACAAAAGAAACTAAGCAAAATGACAATGATACATAAATTAACAAAGGACTACTAGAAGTTACTGACATGCCAGCTCCAGACCTCAATTAAACTAATTGAAAGATTATGTCTTCATCATATGAAAATCAAGCACAATCCCTCCCGTTAGGGGTTTAGTATCATACCATCATAAAATATATGAGAAGAACAACCCGTATCATGCCAAGAACTGGTTTTAGAATAAATGTGCTTATTTCCGATGCAAAAACCCTATGAGTAAATTAATATTAATACCAAAAATATGCCATCTTTAATGACTTGACAACAGTATCGTAACTATATCCCTTCTGAATAAGTCTGTTTAAAGGTTTGGTTAGCTTTTGAGGTGAATGCAGACATGTTTGTGCTTTGTATATAATATTACCATAAAAGATTGGATGTGAAATACCTGAACGTATAAGATGTATGCATGTTGATTTATATTTACGAATGAGGTCCTTGTACCGATGATAAAATTTAGTAAATGTTTTGACTAGTTTGTGATATCGAAAACCATGGTGTAATAATTTTTCTGTAATACCGAGATTTCTTTCGTTAAAATCAAATACGTTGTTACATGCACGAGCGAATCGAACAAGTTGAGATGTATAAACACCATAAGATGGTGACAAGGGAACTTTATTTGTTGTGCTTGAATTGAGGGTGTCCATATTCCCCTATTTGTTGAAAATCATGTCCCTTATTTTGTAAACAAAAGTCTTTGTGTCAAGGAATATTTGTTAGAAAAAAATTGAGGGTGACAACTGTTTTTTTTTTTTTTTTTTTTTTGGCAGCTACTTAGATAGAGTCGTCAATCAGAATTCAAATGCTTCCTCTTGCTATTGATAATTATTATTGATATATCAGCTTTATTTCTTTTAAAGACATGCAAGTAAACATAAGTGTAGTTACTTTTTTTCGGCTTTTATTCAATAGTCTCCGCATATGTTTAATTATTCAAGTTTGTTATATGGATAGCAAATGCTTTGAAAAAAATATTTGTTTTAAATCGCGTCAGTTCTGACATTAGATTGTTTTACACGATTACAGTGCAAAGTAAAAGTACCATTTTCGATTCGGAAATATACTGCTGCTAACGGTGATATGTTTTTCTTAATTTATAATTTTCTTAAATATCTGTAGACAGACTTGTGAACGATGTAGGTTAGGATGTAAACATGTCCAAGTGTAGGACAGTTTTACATCCGTTCTGTACTTAAGACATATCATCATGACTGATAACCTGCAGCAGAGGTAGGTCTTGCTGCTGCAGCTAAAGTTTATTTGCTGGACCGCCAATATTTGTATTGAATACAACTTTTAAAAAGAGCAGTCAAAATCACAGTACACTGTTGCAAAGGCTATGACCACTTCTATATGTAGATTTTGATACATACTATATTGTATTTACCTTTGGAAAAGTCGAAGACGCAACAAAGCTGTTTCCAATGCTCTCATGGAGTTCACTAATAGCGTCTCTGGGCTCAGCGTCATTAACCTGGCAAGTTTTACTCCTTGCTATAAAATTAATAGATTTGCATACTGGTACTCTAGAGCAAAACTGTGCACACAGTGACCACATCGGCATAGATACCTCAAACAGCACATGACTTCTAAATATTCTGTCTTTTTGTTTTTCTATAACCACTATTTCACATAATGTCCCGACAAAAAGGAAAACTAATGCTAGGCGGTTCATTTTCTTGCACATGCAATTACATTACCTGAAAAGACGGATGTGTTATTTTCGATGTGTTCGTTATTTCCAGCTTGTCACTTACAAAAATGATTCGTTTATATCAAAATGAGGCTTTAATATGTTTTTAGTGTATTCTGTTTGAAAAATATTATAAATTGTTATCTTTCTGTTTATTGTTATTTTATCAAACAATTAAACGATGACGTAAATGTTCATATTACATAAGCTAAAGATATTCTATTTGAAATTTGCCTACATAACAAAAACCACATAACTTTCAAATAAACTAGCACTTTAATATGTTAAAAATGTATGCCGAATTCCCATGCAGCAATGTTTTATATATTTTAATGCAATTGATTACTCGATTATTGAGCCTAACACTTGTATTATTCTTAACATTGTGCGAGATAAACACTAATTGTCATTTCTGGATTTTAACTAAATATTTCATTTAGACTTTTCAGAAACCATAAATCCAACAAAGGTAGTTAAAGATGTCATATTAAAAGGAAGTATATTTTTTGAATTATCATGACGGGATATGACTTAATTTCTAAGTTGATTTTTATGGAAAGCCATAGTAAACAAACACTAACAGTCGAAACAGTTGATCGCCGCGATATAGCCTTTTTGTGCTGATACTGCACAAAGTAATCACCACTTAATCATTTAATCGAAACAGTTGGAAAGGGAATGTTTTCTTTAGTTGCGATTCAAAAAACAATATTCTTTCGTTTTAACGTATACTTTACCTTTTGTTATAGAGTTTTAAGCTTGTGTCTTACGTGTGTGTTTTCTACATTAAGTTTGTTCTTTCTAATTTGTGTTTTTTAATTATAACTCATCCAAATTAAATCGTATACTAGTCAATAAAAGTAACGATACACAAGTTTGAACTCAATTTATCATAAAATAAAATAAATAGGAAACTGTTAAATTATCCAATGCAAAACATTCATTTGCAAAGCAAATGCTTATGATTAAAAGAATCTGATCAAATTGGAAAGGATAAAATACCGTGTTATTGAACACAGGGGTCAAATTTATTATGCGGAAAATGATGACAAAAGTCGGCACTGAATTTCGAAAATGAAAATTAAGTATTCAAATATCTGCAAAGGCTTTCAAAATTTTAAGCAGACCATGTTTAAGTTTAAAGTTTTAAGTTCTAATATCGATTTTTGAATTTTTGGGTAAAAATACGATTTTTGAAATAAGAAAAATTGCAAAAAAAAAAAAAAAAAAAATCACGTATTTGACTTAAATCAATGGTTTTGATAGGAAAATAACACTCTGTAAATATTAGACCAATTGGGCAATTGTTTACCTTGGTACAGTGTATCCAATTTCATAATATATGGAAAATGCATTGCCTTGTATCGTTTCTTTTGTTGAATAGTATATTTTTTCTGTTTGATCGAGAGAAAAAAAAAATAAAAATCGAAATTCTGTATTCAGACTTCTAGATATCAACTGTATAACTTTCTAAGAATGACCAACTATCTTATTATGTCCTCCAATATATTTACTGTATATGCAATTCGCCACAAAAATAGACTAATACATTATAGGTAACATTCTCAAATGTATTCGTTCAAACGTTGTGATTGGTCGAATAAACTAATGTGTTGTCTTTACTTACCTTCAGTATTTGCCCGCGATGTTTCTTTATTTTTGCTTATGTACTAGCATCATTTGAATTAAGCCATGTGATTGTCACATGCATTTGATAAATAATATAATTTTACTTTTCAGATAAGGGTAAACCATCTTCACCAAAGTGGACTTGAGTCTTTTTTTATATTCAAAACGTTTTTGTCTCAAGTGTCCCTAATAATGTTTTATTCATTAATACCTATGCACATGATGCATGTCGACAGCGAAAGCGTCTCATCCTATGCCTACCTAGCAAACTTTTACAGATATTATTGTTTATAGCCTTCATTTAGAACATTTTCGTGAATGCGGCCATACTGCTGAAGAGCAAAAATGTTCATTCGCGCTGAAAATATTTCAACTTTTGAAATTATTTTACAAATAAAGTATTTAACTTTTCCTGTTAACATTCAGGTACATGCTCATGGAAAGGCGTAAATCTCACTGAAGTATAAATGTCAACACCAGCACATAATCATGCATCCCATTGATTTAATCCGAATAATTCAGTCCCTCCCCATGATCGAATCTCCCACTATATTTTCTATAGGATAAAAACGCTTCACAAATCAAAGATTTTGATTGGTGCTCTCTGGGAGAGAGCGAATCAGCGCAAAGCTTAATGTTATCAAAATAGATAAATCTCGAGCTAATTCCGAATGGCTTTTTGTACGATTTTGCAATGACTAAGCCTTCAGGTGTTAATATAGCCACCGTATGGGAGTGGAAATAAACGACTGGATTATTGGGGTTTCCAATTGATTATAAAGTTGTCAGAAAGAAGAACTTCCAAAACAGTAATTTTTATATCATGCCAAAAATTCAACCATAATTGCACCAACCGCCTATTCTGTTAGTCGCCGAAACTTGATGAACATTTCAAATGTGGATATCGTGTTTATCTATTATCTAACAACACTTTTGTTATTGTCATGCTATATCTAAATCAAAGTTGATACTCTGCTGTCAGAAAAATTCCTTGTCTTCCTAAAAAGCCGTTTCATATGCCCCTAGGATAGATAAATCATTGAAAGATCATAATGAAAGGATGGTAACGGTTTTTCATAAAATATATAAATCAGTTCAAGCTGTGCATTTGGTCTCGAGAGTGTTCAAATACAATTAGACGGTTGTTTACACTACGTATTAATGGTTAAAGATGATACGACATCACATAACATAAAATTACTGATTCAACGTTTCTAACATGAAATGATTTAGTAATTGTACATGTTATAAATGCAATTTTACCTTTTAAGATAAACTAAATAGACACTGATTGTGTTAAAGTATTGCCATTCTAATCACTTTTACACAAAAATGGCGCACTATATCACGGAAAGAAAAACTAATTATTTAATCTTATTTATTCAACCTTTGTATTTGTATGAATCATATTTTGAAATAGATATGATTAAAAACAAAAAGCAAGATCATTTTTTATTTTGTGATTGTTTCTCAGAATTTTTGTTGTTGTTGTATGCACGCGTAGTTTTATTAGAACAATAATATAATGTTCAGAGCTATGCTAGTCGAACCAAGTGCTGAAAATATTTACAAATCCTCAGGAATGTTACAGTATTCTGCACTTTCTAGTACAGCAGCTATTATGACACCAAGAGATTCTAACAGTGACATGTCTAAAACAACAAGAACGCTACAATTACTACAATCCAACAGAAAGTAACACATGTAGGATTTATAATTAAATTACCGTAAATAACAAACCGTAAACGGAGAAAACAGATATCCGCAAAATAAATGTAATATTGCAAATGTTCATAACTTTAACAAAGAAAACTACACAATTTACTCAAGTCAATCCCCTGGTTCTTCGGACGAATAACGCACAGGGATAAACCTGGTATATAGAATAGTTTTACAGTGAAGGGCAGTTGTTAACAACTATATAGTAAAAAAAAGAATTGGTTAATGTTAAGAAAGAACAATCGATTGCCCGAACAGATGCTTTGACATAATTGACGCTTATATAAAAAAAAAACGTCACACCCTTGTTCGTGTAATTATTTCATTAAACGTTGGTTAATGGTCATATTTTTTAGTAATAAATGGAGAATTTGAAACGGTTCATTGCATGGACTTAATTTCAACTGACATTTTACAGTTGCTTTTTATTTTGTGAGTTTACGTAACTGTCCTAGTTTAAGGTGGAACGAGTGCTCACAAACATGTGTAACCGGGCCACACTCTATATACCTGTCCAAAGTCAGAAGCTTGTCATCCAGTAGATGTCGTTGGTTGCTGTGTTCCATTGTTTTGTTTTGAGAATTTAATCACCTTAAGTAACGAAAACATTGTTTGTTATCACACACTGAACATCTACGTTGATTCCTTTGTTGAACGGAATAATTGTATTGACGTTTTAATTATAGTTACAATAATTGTTTGACCTTTTATAAATCATTGCCTTAAAAACATTGACACTGGATGTTAAGCAACCAACAATCAATCAATCATTAAAAACAGGCGGAAGATACCAAAGGGAGAATACAAACTCATAATTCGAATAAAAATCGAAAAATCATGGCAAAAAAGGAATAACTACGAAAATAAAAAAATAAAAACAGTATACAGCACACTGCATTAACAAATTATAGATTAAGCAACACGAACCCTACTAAAAACTGGGGTTATTTAAGATGATCTCGAAGGGTAGGCTTATCCTGCTGCTTAAGTGGCATCCGTTGGTTACTCATGGTAAGTACATATTAAATTGAATTCTAGAAAGCTGTTTCGAAAAGCCAGCAACATATGTTTGAGCGTTTCTGTCATTGATAATGCATTTGATTCTTCTGAAACATTTAACAGTTTGTTTTGCCTAAATAGCTTGTGCGCTATATTCTTCCATAGATATGGACAGGTTTTGCATAATTATGGTATCAACAGGAGAATGCATATCCTTAGTTGCTATACCAATTATTTTTCAGTTGGTTTATTACACACTGATGCTTGCTGAATCAACCGAGCTGAGTTTTTTTCCACACTCATCCGGCATTTGTTTTAATTGGAAAATATTCGATTTGTTCTCGATAAAAATCTATTTTAAAATGCCCATTTAAGCAAAAGTACCATTATCATACATACGTGTCGAAATAAAATGCAGTTAATGTTAATAATACTGACATAAAGTGAAATATTGGTAGGTGCATGACAAAATAACACCATTGGTGTGTCGTGTTAAAAGCAGAATATTTTCTTAACTGTATCAAATGTTGTCATGTTTTTAGTCATCATAACTTGTGTATTATTTGAAGTTATGGTATTATTGACAGTTGCATTATTCATATATTTACATTTGTTTCTGATATAGCATACACAAAATAAACGTTATTTGTATGTATTGTAGCTGCGTCTGTCGACCTCTGTGTTGTATTTTCCCCGTTTGTCCACTTGCTCTCGACTGAGGATCAATTGTTCATTGAAATGCCATTCCGATGTCTCCAAATCTCCTCGTCCTTCATGTAATTTGCTTTTCTGTGTCTTCTAGGACCTCCTACACAGTTTTATAGTAGTCGTTTCCCTCTGTATGGTTTGGAACTTGACTATTATAATTTGAATCTTCTCTAACTCTTTTTATCTCGCGTCGACATATTTTCATTTAACGAGAGGTATTTTTGTTCCCATTTGATTAGTCAATTCTCGTACAGACAGAAAACCAATTAGTAGTCCGGCAGATTCATGAAAAGAATGTGGGTTTGATGATAAAACAACAAATTTGGCATGGTAGTAGTTCTGGGTGTTTAAAAAATATTAGCCATGGACCCATCCTGCAATTTTAATATGGCAGCTGTTTTTCAAGATGGCCGCCATAGCATATCAAAAATCCCTAAATATCAATTATATAGCATGTTTAAGGTCAAATTCAAGGACAAATTTGACATGACAGTAATGCGGGTGTTCAAAAATATTAGCTATACACCCTCTTGAAATTTCAATATGGCGGCCTTTTCCTAGATGGCCGTCTCAAAATATCAAAATCAGCAAATATCACTTATACAAGTTCAAATATGGAATGTAAGTAATGCTGGATTGTTCTAACAATATTACCTATATGGACCCAAGTTAAAATTCAAAATGGCGGCTTTTTCCAAGATGGCCGCCATAAGATATCAAAATCAACACATATCCCTTATATAAGGTTACACAGTGTTTTGATTTGACGTACCTTCAGTAAAACTAAGTGGCCTGTGATACCAAGTGCATGCCACATTTTTTATTCTACAGCAAAACATCCAAAGATTTGTGAAGAAAGTATAGAAAATCGTAACTTCCGGTACCATTCTTGCAAAAATGTAGTCTACAACGAGGGGTCACGTATAGATACCGGCGTTATTCCAATATGTAAGCTTGACTTAACTAGAATGAAAACTTCTTGACTCGAACAGTTTTCTTTATGATCAGGTGGAAGAGGACATGGTCATAATCTAAACAAAGTTGCATAAATATGAGGCTTGTTTTGCCATTAAAGGCAGTTGCCTACTTCTTCTATTTAATTATTATATGTTGATGTTGCAATTAAACAGGCAACCGCAACAATCTTCTTGTATGACAACGATACGTCAATATGCTGCACATACAGGTAACTAAAAGATCATGATGTAGGCAATAGTCTTTTCAACAGTCATCAAAACGATAGTTAATTTTCGTTTTGGCAAATATTTAGATGCAGTCGAATTATTCCATCGAGGCAAATACAACGCTATCCATTTCGAATTGTCTTCTGTTTTATTCTTCTTTAACACTACTTTCTGCGCAACTAGAACCATCCCTTATGTATATAACCTTTCCACTGGATGATAGGACCAGTAAAGGTCGTACTACATGACAAAATGTACAGTTTACATTAATATTGGTCGTTTATGTATGATCCAATTATCCATTTATCTACAGTAATAGAAGATTCCATCTATGAAACCTTCAGAATTGAATATGTGGATCCTGTCGCGAATCCTGGTGGTTAACAACAGCATTCATGGGCAATATTGACAACAACAGGCTAAAGAATTGTCATATAGTACGAACATTTCCATATTTCAGCAATTTTTAAACTGACTTTGCTAATTCGTCATAACCTAATTTTTTGAATATATGCATTTCTGCGCCCACACAACTATTCGAGTTATTGCTATAAATTAGTAACAAATAATATAAGTAGAGAATAAGATATATCCTAGCACTAACCAAATATGACCATGCGTTTCAAACAAATCTAGTAATAACCGTTTTACACAAATGTATGGACACGTGACGACTCTGTCAATTGTACCAGAAATACGTGTATGCCAATATGGTACAATAAGTCAATTGTAAAATTCTATCCTTACATGGTATACATAAGTTAACAAAAGGATAACACATATGGCTTGAAGCAGATGATAATGAAAACACTAAGTAAGTCTGAAGAACAAAGACAAATAAATAGCCATTCGCCATTATATATCAGTCCCCAATGTCTCAGGAAGAGATAAAATCTGTCACTACGATTAGACATTCCATAATACAATCCAGCAATGTGTTAATTGTTTTTCGAGACATGTATACATTATCACTTGTGATCTTTTGCGGTTGTCAAATCGAAAAGGTGGAACTGGGCAAACATATTTCAGGACAACACAGAGTAGTTTTTTCATATAGGAATGGTATTGTTGAGAACCTTATGTGATTGGTAAGAAAACAGTAATTGAACAAGTGTTCAATCAAGGAAACATAGTACTTCATGAACAGTAGATTATTTTTAAAGGCTCTCATGCACCATAAACAAGACATTTCCGTGAGATTCTAGTAGGTGTACTTCTCATTCATATAGAAAGATCCTAACATAATTTTGAGGAACGTGACAAAGGTGAAACTATGTAACATTCAAAGAATGGATTGATACGGGGATATTGAGTCCACTTAACCACAACTGGTCTGTAACACTAAAGATTGAACTTAACATTTTGGTGTTGGATCATTAACAGAATGTTCCCTTCTTGGTGTATATTGGTGCCATCATACTGCTTCTCAGCATTTTTTGGCATGTTTCCATCCGAATTATGGCTTCAAGTACCCGTGTGCGATATGATGCAATTCAACTTTACAGGTCAAGTGTGCAAACGTAATCTGAAAATGGTAAGTGTAGATCAAGTCATTAGTAGACTTACATACTTGTAAAAGAGAAGATCGGGCAACATGCTTGACCGTTAATTTTGCACAAATACAGCATACGAATATGGTGTCATGTCCAGAAACGGCTATAGTAATTAACAAGTTTCAATTCTCTTTATAAGCGTATGAAAGCTTTAGGTTCAGCCTTTTATTTTAAGTGCTACTTCGAGGGGATGCGGATGGCATATACCCTAATAGCCATTTATCACAAAAGTATCAACATTTTGAAATGAGCTAATAAAATGTGGTTGAAAGATACCAAAACGGTAAATAAAACTGTGCGAGGACAATGATGTTATGTGCAATGCTGTTTAAAATGTGGCGAGAAGTTGTACAAAGACTAAACGAGCTGTCCTTAACAAAAATTTCGAAAACTGCTGTGAAAATATGTTGTTGTTCAGATGATAAAAAAGATGAAGAAGACACCAAGGCACCTAAAAATCATTAGAAAAACAAAATCAAACATAAGCCTTGACAAAAAAAAAAAAAAGAAAAAAGACTAACACCAGTCAAGACATCTCTACACTGAAATCTATAAATTTAGCAACGCCAACACCTCATACAACAGGGGATGATCTCAGGTATTCAAGAAGGGTTAGCTGCCTAGGTATTATTGTTTAAATAGCTTGATGAGTCATATCCTGTGTCACCAAATTTAAAACATGTTGGTATATGTAAAGTATCTAAAATTTTACCAAATGTGATAGTTTGAAATGAAATAAGGTTTTAGTACTATTGTTTAAATAGCTTGATGAGTCATATCCTGTGTCACCAAATTTAAAACATGTTGGTATATGTAAAGTATCTAAAATTTTACCAAATGTGATAGTTTGAAATGAAATAAGGTTTTCCGTGTCTGTACGAAGGATAAACATGACTTTCACTGGATGACAACACAGATATTGAAAAATAAAGAGCAAATAACACAACATTGAACAGCATAAACAACATGATTCCCTTTTCATCGAACATAGAGGTCAGCGCAGGTGTTCCAGAAAGAGATGTAGTCTATGGCCAGTTGTAAGCACGAGTGGTGTTACTCAATGCAAGTAGAAAGTCTGTGCTGAGTTATATTTATTGATCATCTTGATCAACAGTCGAGGAAAAAGATAGGAATGTGGCAAGGAGAAGAAAATATACATTTTCATTTGAGACTGAGATGGTACAGAGGCAAACAAATCTTAAAGGCATCCTGAAATTTCCATTTACCAGATCTTAGATTGAATTGTCTTGCGAACAGCATCGATGTATCAGGGAAACACAATCCTTAGAACATCGTATGCCGCAAAGTGTAATTCGATGAAAGAAATAAATATCAGCAGAGCCTTGTCTTAGTTTAGTACATTTTTTACTTTTTGTCAACCATTTTGTAATTTTCCGCCATCTAAAAAAAGTTTTAATGTCTAATATTCCGCCATGACTTTCTAGAAACATTAGATTACATTTTATATGATTTTAAAAGATTTGATATGAATAGTATTTGCTTTAATTTATACATCATCATGTACATGTTGGTGAAATTTTGACTGATTGGCAGCTATCTTGGGTAATGGCGGGCATATTGGATTTTTCTGTGTGGGTCCATAGCTTAAATTGACTACTATATATAGATCTACAATTGTGCAAAGTTTCATGCTTCTTATCATCAAACCCACAATTCTCCTAAAAATATGCACGAATCAGCTGGACTGTAAGTGTTTGACATAAGGTACAGACATAAACCCAATCAAGTGCTTGACATAGGATACAGAGACAAAACCAATTATGTGCTTGACATATGGTACAGACATAAAACCAATCAAGTTCTTGACATAAGGTCAGACTGAAAAGCAATTCAGTGCTTGATATATGGTTCAGACATAAAACCAATTAAGTGCTTGACATAAGGTCCAGAGGAAACCAATTATGTGCTTGCCATATATACATACATAAAACCAATTAAGTGCTTGACATATGGTACAGACAGAAAACCAATTAATTGCTTGACATATAGTACAGACAGAAAACCAATTAAGTGCTTGACATATGGTACAGAGGAAAAAAATAAGTGCTTGATATATGGTACAGACATAAAACCAATTAAGTGCTGGACATATGGTACAGACAGAAAACTAATTAAGTGTTTTACATATAGTACACACAGAAAACCAATTAAATGCTTGATATAAGGTAAAGATAGAAAACCAATTAAATGCTTGACATTAGGTACAGATGGAAAACCAATTAAGTGCTTGACATACGGTACAGGGAAAACCAATTAAGAGTTTGACATATGGTACAAACATAAAACTAATGCTTGACATAAGGTATAGACTGAAAACCAATTCAGTGCGTGACATATAGTTCAGACATAACACCAATTAAGTACTTGACATATATACAGACATAAAACCAGTTAAGTGTAGGACATATGGTACTGATAGAAAACCAATTAAGAGCTTGACAAATGGTACAGACAGAAAACAAATTAAGTGCTTGACAAATGGTACAGACATAAAACCACTTAAGTACTTGACATACGGTACAGACATAAAACCAATTAAGTGTCTGACATATGGTACAGAGGAAAAATCAAATAAGTGTTTGACACATATACAGACATAAAACCAACTCAGTGTTTAACATATGGTACAGACAGAAAATCAATTAGGTGCTTGTCATATTGTACAGACATAAAACCAATTTAGTGCTTGACATGTGATAAAGACAGAAAACCAATTAAGTGTTTGACAGAAGTGAAAGACAGAAAACCGATTCATTGCTTAGCATATATTGTAGAGGGAAAACCAATTAAGTGCTTTACATATTGTAAAGATAGAAAACCAATTAAGTGTTTGACATATGGTAAAGGGATAAACCAATTGAGTGCTTGACATGGTCAAGAGTGAAAATCAATGAAGTGATTGACACATGGTATTGACTAGCCTTTCAGAAGTTGACATGTAGTACAGACATGCCATGTAGATTTTGATATATTGCATGCACGAGCGTAACATGCTATTGAGATATGTTAGCACCATACGAATGAGCAGAGGATATGTTACTGCTGGGAAATAAGTAGTTGACAGCTAAAAGTTGAAATCATCACGTTTGTCATATATACTAGTTTGAAGTCACCCATCTGTCAATATCCAGAAAAAGTTCAAGATGCAAAGCAGACCTTCTTGTCCCGGTTGTATCCTTAATCTGAAGTTCATTGGGATATATTATATGCAAACACTCACTGCAATGTAGCTTATTGGGTGAAAGACCATCGTCAATACATCTGAAAGTGACAATAAGGATCATGCAAGATTTTTTGTTATAGTTGAGTTAGAGAAGGTTTTGTTTATGTTTAATTTCTGCTTCTTTTGAGAACAAAACAAGTCACACAGTAGGAATGCAAAAATAAGAACACATTGGAATACGGACTGTCTGAAGAAAATCAATACGACAACCTCAGCAAATATGTTATCAATCAAAATCCCATCCTTTTGATGATATCATTGTCGGTGTATTGGTTGTTGCAATCAGTGTGGTTCTTCAAAAAGTAAGATTTTTCATGAGTTAAACCAAGGAATTGTCTACAATCCTCACTTTTGTAGAAAGCGTTCTGTTTAAAAAGACTATGTAGTCAGTCTTTCAATTGAGGACATGGAGAATAGTGTTAATTTTAGAATAATCCAAAGGTCTTAATAAAGCTGCAAAAATGTAAAGATGGCGGTTGAAGATTTTAGACGATCTATAGAATTTGTAAGAATTCATATCTGATTGACACCTCTGGTTGATTAAACATTATCATCATATGTCTGAAGGTCACCCTTCTCTGCAGATAGATGAGATGTGACACATTTATAAGATGCTTTCTCTAACATTTTGACATCCCGACTTGATATCATTCATTATAAGGATTTTTATGAAATTAGTTATTCAGTAAAACAAAATTGGAGATTGTCGTCGTCCTGTATTCGGAGAGAAGGAAAGGTTACTTCATACCTAACTTATCCTTTTTTCGTGTTATTATCTAAGTTAAAAATTGGAAATTAATCAACTTAAACAAACATGTTAACCCATTAACATTCCTCTTGTTCTTGTCACCAAAAGGAACCTGCAATCATTGATTGTTGGATGCTGCCTGCCATAGTGTTTTTTTATTTATATATATATATATAATTATCTAAACCAGGTATCGGATCTATCATTTACAATGATTCAAATTTTGTCACTTCTGAGCCACTTATGTTTATGTTTTACTCATTGTGTATGGCACACTAGTGCGCTGACCTGTAATTGTTCACATTCTGGTACTTTTGTAGATAGTCATACACCACCTTCTTAATGATAAATAGCATAATTACACAATTTCATGACCGGGAATAAACATGATAAAACTAACAAAAATATCATTTGAATAATGCAAATACCGAAAAACAAGATACACCGAGAGAATGACGACTTAGTTCCATATTTGATAGACTTGATTATTCTTGACTGTTAATTATATTTTGTTCAAATCAATTACGATGCCAGCTTAAAATTCGACTACAAATTTACTTGTTATCTATTATACTAAAATTAAAAGCATGTACATCAGAAACACGAACAATTGAGCAAAGAGAAGTGAATATTGATTTGAACGCTTTACCACTATACGACCATATTTAGTTGATAACAATAATCAAAATTATATACCTTCACATCAGTAAGGAGTGTTTGTTGGTATTTAAATGACAGTGTGACAGTAACAATGGTATAGCAGTGATACATTTTTAGTTATCGAAGACTGTGAATTGCCATTTCTGTGTTCCAATGCTGGTTCTCCAGTTCAAACAAGTATCTTTTCAAGTACATACAACACATAACAATATGATGACGATAATTTATTTTCTAAATAAATACATGAAATATGTGACTTAATTTGACAGAGGCGTTATTTTCAAACTAGATGTTTATCGTATGGATTCACAAAAAAAGTATATAAACGCGCTCGTCAGAAGAATCCAGGTGGAACAGCTATTCCAACCAATTATTATCATGTTGTTTTTAAACATCAAGTCTTATATTTGTTCTAAAGCTGCGGTAAGGCGGAGCATTACTCCAAAGCTCAAATTAAGCTTTTTACTTAGTATTTTTAAAATAAAACTCCGGAACCTGCAAAATAAAAGTAACTGTAAGAAAATTAAAAACCATTTACAACTTATGTTTTTTGAAATTTGTAATTTGAAATACGTCATAAAAAGATCTGGCAGAAATAAGGAATATATATATATATATAGTATGAAAAAATCAAGTGCCCCTTTCATATTCTCTTATTTTGTAGAAATGTTTATCTTTGTAATATCTGCAATCATGCTGTATCTTATATAGAAATCAATTATTTAAACAGCGGATGTAACTTCATTCAGATATAATCTAGCTTTGATTGTTTTTGATGTTTTATGTACGCCTTTCTTTGGTTTTAAGGCTCCAAATGTGTGTCATGTAAGGCTATCGTAACGTTTGGTCCTGATTAAATGATGTGAAAATAGTTTCATTACATACACCGGTTTAACGATACCATAACTGGTGAACTAAGCTAAGTTATTAACTTAAAGGAATAATTTCAATTATTTATCATGATAAGAAATTGTCGGTTTAGATTATTACATGACATTTTTTATATCAGAACCTTTATCGGCCTTACCATGAACGAGCGCCGATGAAGGATCTGATATGAAAAATTACATGTAATGATCTTTTTATCATAAACTTCAGCAGAATAAATACGGACAAGAACTAGTTTTAAAACTTTGAAAACATGCATTTATTGTATTAATTGTTTTGCATTTTTAATTATATATTTTCCTGTTTCTTTTATTTGTTTTTATCCTTCTCTGTTATGTTTTTCTCTGAAAACTTGCCATTGAGGTGTAATTGTTCGTTCCGATGATTTCTGTTATGCTTTCAAATGGTCAGTGCCTCAGGACAGTGATGATTTATAACAAACTTGTCTTACATTTTCCTTTTAAAAATTGATAAATTATTAAGAAATTAAGGTTCCAACTCCATCAGGCAAAGTTGACCCGGAATGAGTTTGGCAATTAACCACTAGTTTTAGTACATCCTTGGGTTACAAATATTTGGCTTTGTGCGTTCTTGTTGAAGATAAAACCAGTAAAGCGCTTCGGACGCATAAAATTTACAAAGTGCTACTTGCATTTTTTATTCTCCTTTGCTTGCATATAAAGTTATTGATGCCTACATTTTGCTGTGTTATACTGAATAGTAACAATCATTCAAAACACTACGGTTCTTTCTATACAAACATTGCCTTAGCCAGATTTAGCACAGTATTTTGGTTTTCAATTCAATTCAAATCTTTGTCTTTGTCGTTTTTACCTTTAAAACCCACGTAAAAGCTGCATATAATTAATACTTAATAGTTATTAATTGA
Source organism: Mytilus coruscus (assembly GCA_017311375.1). Taxonomy (NCBI): domain Eukaryota; kingdom Metazoa; phylum Mollusca; class Bivalvia; order Mytilida; family Mytilidae; genus Mytilus; species Mytilus coruscus. The sequence goes on along the minus strand of CM029608.1, from coordinate 30,037,447 downwards.
ACTTACTCGCATACTAATGACTCAATTGGAATTAATAATACTTAATAATCCAATTTGAACCATACATGCATACCATGTCCTATACATATATTCATTATGAATAATGCATATTAAGTCAATTTTACTCACGTCATATCTCATTTTCTTCAGTTGCAAAAGTGCATCACCGTTTACATCATCAAAATATTGATCACACCTTTTTTAAAATAAACATTTCTTATTTAGTCAAGCATTTAACCTGTTTCATTCATTGTATTCTTTTTAATGAATTATTTAAATTGCACGGCACTATTTGGGTTATATGAAATTCGAAATAAATTATTTTAAGAATAATATGACGTTCGTTATTACCGATTGTTTGCTTGATGAGATGTTCGGAACCTTTGGATTGTATGTCTTTTTTGAATCATCGTAATAACCTCGATTTGTGTTTGATATATCAAATAATTTTGACAATTTTATGGCGAAGTCTGGACACAAGTTGTCAAGGTAGATTAAACACAGACGCTAACGTGAATATAAAGACACGTAAAAAAGACAAAAGATACCAAAGGGACATTCAGACTCAAGAATAGAAAATAAACTGACAACGCCATGGCAATAAAAGAAAAAGACAAACAACAGTACACAAAAAACAACACATAAAAATAAAGACTGAGCAACACGAACCCCAACAAAAACCGGAGGTGATCTCAGGTGCACCGGAAGGGTAAGTTGATCCTGCTCCACATGTGGCACCCGTCGTTGCTCATATAGGTACAAACCCGGTAATAAGTTTAATCGGTAATTAAAGTTTTTAGTTTGCAATAAATTCACAATATAATGGAAACCTGCAAAATATTCTAGTACTAAAACATTGTTTCATCGTTCATATATCATGTATATCAAAATAGATAAAAAAGAGTAACATTTGGGAGCAATAACAGCTTCCTCATTGACAATAGCAGTTTAATCAGAATGTAATATAATATATCCATGTTTTCAACTGTTCCTCCTCTCAAGTTGATTTGATGTGCAAATGAACTGTTCATTTTCTGTGTTGATGTGGAAGCTACGTCCATCAATGTGTTTCAAACCAATGATCGGAACTTGTTCTGGTGGACTGCCTGTCCCCGAGAGTATCAACAGTTCAGTTTTCAGTGCTTGTGTTCTGACATGATTTTATAACATACCAGAACTTTCCTGAAATTTGTACCTGGTGATAACTGTAGAAATTATTAATAATAAACTTAAATTCCAACTCCTCCAGGCAAAGTTGACCTTAGATAGATTTTGATGGTTCCCGAGAGATCATCTGATCCGTAGTCAGTGGTTTGGTAAATACATGATTTTATTACAAACTTTTCTGTTGAAGATTAGGCCTGAAACCCCTTCGGACGCAAATAATAAAAGTATATTTGCATGATTTAACTTCTATTGATATCTATCGAAAATATTTAAACGACTAAACGAAACATATCACCAGTCTCTGTTTGGATAATCGAAGACAACACTACTCAATTATTTCTGGTGACTATTTCTCAGTGCCTATGTCCGTAAAAACATGTGTTCCTGGTCGATCGTTCAGAATCTTCTCTATCTCAAGGACGACAATTTGTTGCATGTCCATGTTGGTTAATGCATCCATGTTTATTGATGCACGCTCCAATATCGTTCTAAAATTCGTTTTTCGTAAGAAAATTATTCAGTCCAGAAAAAGAGTTCACATCGGACTGAACATAGTGAATTTTCGTTCCTCGTAAAACGTTAAAATTGCATCGTCAATCTTCACTGCTTTTCAAACTATTAACATCCTGTGACGCTCAAATTACAGAACACACAGGACTGAAGTATCATAATTTGCGGGAATGGTTTCCTTCTCGAAGATTTTTTGAATCAACAAAAAAATCACATGTTTCATACGACCTGTTTTAATGCAATGTCATTTTCCTTATTCAATGCTATTGCCACATTTCGGTAACTGTGAAAGGTTATATTGCTTTAAATTCAATTTTCGGCGACGCTAGCGGATCAGGTTGTCCTTTAGATAAAATAGTAAGAAAAATCCACAATGCATTTTATTTTTAATAAAATATCTGACACGCTCTAACTTGTTTTTTTTTTTTTTTTTTTTTTTTTTCATGATTAGCAGCTTTTTAATGTTCACAATTTTGTCGGGTCCTGTTTGATTAACGATTTCCTGGCTCCACCATACATGTATGCCGTTAACATATATCAGATAATACGTTAGTCGTTACTCTCATGCATGTTCACATTGAACGGACTTCATTTACAGTACAGTTCGTCTTACGCAAAACTGCTCCAACAGAGTTATGAGGAGAGACGACTGTATTCAACACTAAGTTTTATGGTCATCCTCACGAATCGTTTGAACGATACAATGTGTTTGTGTCTCAACTCTTTAGCGACATGTTTTCGTGGTCTTAGACCTTCAGATATCAGTATTGTCTTCTGATCTATAGTTTTACCTTATGTGTTCTATTTTTGATTGGGAGATTTTGACCAAGTGGCGAATAACAGGCCGGATAATGCTATCGACACAACCGTTCTCGTTACCTTTGGAGTTAAAATGATTCCGCCAGGTTTTGTTTGTTATCTTGATTTGTCTCTTCTTGATTGATTTACGAGATTTAGACATCGGTTAACTACCGTTGCTTTAATTAACGTAATTTTTGCATCACTAACTAGGCGGTTTGCCTTTTTTATGAATTGGAAAAAACGTAACTACACTATACGCTGTCACACTTGCATTCACAGAGACATGTATGTGTCCTAAAAGGTCTCAATTGTATCTCCAAAACCGAGGTCAGAGTTGGTTTCGGTAGTTGCTGATTGTGATCGATAGCTTGTTGGTGAAAACTGTAAATGTACTTTGGTGTTTTTACCGGTACTGATTTATTTTCGAATAGCAGTGAAAAGGAAATGTGTGATGATTCTACAGGACGTTGATACTTGCTTGTGTTGCGAATGATTTTAATAAACATTTTGATTTGTTGCTCAGAAACAATTTATACTCATCTTATTGTCATATTCTCATCGCTTTATTGCCCTTATCCTTTTATCATTTGCTCATGTCATCGTGGAAAACACAAATAGCTTTCTGCTTTTGAATACGGGTATTTGAAACTCAGCACTTTGTTCAATAATCAAGTTTGAATTTCTTCCGTTGTCCGCAAACAATCTTAATGGTACTTTTGTGTGCAGCTGTCGCATATTTGGTTTCCTATCTATTTTTTTCCCCAGTTTAATGTATTGAATGAAAGAAATGGTAAAAAACTTACCAAGTATTTACCAACGTACGATGATTAAGTGCTAAGCAAAATACATTAGTAGGGAAGTTAATGCCATAGAAATAATTAAGAGGACACGTGTCGTTCTTACTTCGCGTTAAATTTCACAACAACCATGACCACGGGATTGAAATACTCACAAGCAGTAATATTATACTATTGTGAGTTTATTATATGATTGCTCAAAACCGTACATATGTTCTTCCAGTTGTTATTATGAGGCAATATTGCTAAGCCGTTACGGACAATGCAAATGCATTGTTAAAAACATTGCTGTTATGTCTCTCAATCAGAGATTTTGATAGGCAAAATTTTTCACTTAAGGATTTTTTTATTTTTTGTCAGAAATTTGGAATCCATTTTGTTTCCGTAGAAATTTGGCCGCTAATCCCTTCTTTTCATTTTTTCTGCTTTTTAAGTTCCGTTGTTTATAATACCATCAATTGATTACAGTCTTTATAAAAAGTTTGTTATTTTAAAACAAAGTAGCGAATATCCTTAACTATTTTGCTTTCAATGTATATAGATGAAGGCAACAGTAGTATACCGCTTTTCGAAAGTCATAAATCGATTGAGAGAAAACAAATCCGGGTTACAAACTAAAACCGAGGGAAACACATCAACTATAAGAGGAAAACAACGAAACAACAGAAACACTGAAGTGAACAAAAAACAAACGACAATGCAACACACACAGAAACGAACTATAAGATAACAACTGCCATTTTCCTGACTTGGTACAGGACATTTTAAGAAAAAAAGGGTGGGTTTAACCTGGTTTTGTGGCTAGCCAAACCTCGCGCTTTTATGTCAATGTTAAATATAACACTAAAATGACATTATTACATGACAGGAATACAGTACAAATAAATGCAAGAACATTCAGGAAAGAGAAATACACAAATAAACAATACAATAGTACATTTCGACATGCTAACCACAGAATAAAAACGAACACGTAAAACAACATAGAACAGCACACAAAAACAACACAACAGAACCACGAACCGTCTTTCACACGACTGGATCAACGCCACAAAAGTGACGTCACAGGTAAATTTCTAAAAATGTGATACAGTCAAGATCAGGTATGAAACTATGTCATTTGATGTATTTTATAACAATTACAAGAATATTAATATAGAATTGTGTTCGTAATTAGATAATTAATTGTATTATCTAGCTGTGTCTGTATTTCTTCTATATCAAACTGTAAAACAAATAAATCGTGTACATATAGTTGCTATAAACTAAAATCTTATAAATGAACTGGGTGATTAATTATCTTTACTTTTATATACGAATAGAAAATAAAAAAAAAAATGAATTACAACTACAAACGATAAGACAAGTCTCGAGATATTAAGTGCGCATGTATTTGAACAAACCAACCAGAACCTAGAGAAAAAATAAAATAAAAAGTAAAACTATCATTTAATTTAGTAAAACGATATGTGCGATTATGCACTTCCAAGCTAAACATATAGTTTAGAAGTCACAAATTATAAAAAATCATGATCAATGATTTCAATATTGCAAATTTCAAGTCTAAGCCTCTAGATGTCACCTATGACTGTTACCGATTCACATATAATTATGTTGGCTATTCTATCACAAATGGTCTTAACAATGGCCTACAGACTGTAATTACGTGAGTTTAAATGAATTGGAAATGAAATTTAAAAGTGCCTAGGTTCATGCTAGTAAAGTTAAATCGTGCAAAAATAGATTATTTTTCCAAATTGTTAAATTCTTTGACGAATTTGATATAAAATAAGTATTGACATTGGACGTATAATCACTAGAACTGTCTTCAAATACCTTAATGTTAAACACCTCTCTTACCTCGATGACAAATTGTTTTTGCAAGTATACTAACTCCCCAAGAATAACGTGTCTGTGTTTATATTATATCTCATAAACTATTGACAAGAAAATAAGCATTGCAAAATCACTTAGTCGTATGGTTAAAATTACATACTGTTCTAATTTATTTGAGATCAGCCAGCCTTTAACGTCTTCGATTGTAGATGTCTTTCTTTTTCTTGATGGTACATCTGGAATATATATGAATAGTTATCATATGTTTATCACAAGACGACAACAAGGGGCGATCATAATAAAAACATCTATCAAATGCCTTTTTGTCTGTTTTGGTTACTCACCCAAATTTGTCAATATAATGGAACTATAAACTACTGTCAAACAGGTGGTGGTAGCCTTAACTAGATATACAACCAGGTTTAACCCACAATTATCTTCAGAAAATCCCTGTCAGGAATTTGATAGTTGTTTTCCATTCGTTTCGTAGGTTGATATAGTCTAACGTTTGATTTTTTCAGTTTTTATGGACTTCTCCCATTATGAATTTACTTTGGAGTTCGGTATTTTTGTTGATACTTTTTTCAACTGCAAATTCGAAATTTGCCTGGGATGATTATTACCCCAACTATTAAAAGAACAACACATTAGGAAATCGATGGCAAGTACGCTACTACTTGAAACATTTTGACAAATGTGGATTCAGAAAAATCCAAAATAATACTTTTGAAGAACCTGAATTTATATGAAGCTAGTTATATAATAAAAGTATTTCATACAAGCATACAATCCGACTTCAAAATTAAAATAACCGTTCTGTTGAAATAAAACATTCAATCATTCATAAATTATGATACCTTCGAATGTAATTGTAAACAAAAGATGTAGACGTTTGTAACATTATACGTCTGTCTGAAGAACATGGCAATGATCAAAAAACGACGCAAACATTGTTTGGTGAAAGATAATCCTAAAGCGTTGTGTAATTTTAATAAAGGATCATATAATGAAAAGCAGTTGGGGAAAAATTCAAACACTTATGTAAAATTTGTCTTCTCTCTGAGAACAATGTATATACTTTCATTGCAAAACAAAACGTCAGAAGTTTGAAAACTCTCAAGCTGAAGGTTATTTCATCATTTTGTACGCTTAAAATTCGGATATCTCATTGAAATGGAGTGTTTTGGAGGTTGATGATTGCTTTTCGATCTATTGCATTAATCAAACATTTATGGATTTCATTAAGTCATTATGCCGGCTAACTTCTTATTTACGACATGAAAACGGTGGAAATGACTCACAAACTTTACATAAAAGCCCTTTGGACGTTTATTCAGTGTGCGAGTCAGTCGCCCAGTTTACACACGAATAGCCTCTCGAACAAAATGTGTTCAATCCTAAAATAAACGTTAATAAGCACTTCGCTGTTGATGATACCTCTTTGGTCGTATTTGAACAATAGACTAATGACAAAAATAGGAACTAAGAATAATGCAGTGTTCAGCTAAATAAGACAGAATATATCAATTGGGCAATACAAAAAAAAAAGAAACAGATATTGTAGAAATAATATGTGTTAAAAGAGGAACGACGAAAACATTTCATAGTCTACAAAACACTTTACAGAAAACACAAGACACGGATTAAATCAAATCTGGAATCGCAAGTGAAGATTGAAATTGCTGATGAGCAAAATGCCGCGGTAATATCAAGATACCGTCATATCTGGTTAAATTCATGCGTTAAACATTATAGTGGATAAGTGAACGGGTCATATCTTATCATAAAACATCTTCAATTCATAAACCATCGGAACAAGAACATTCTTTCTAACCCTTCTTTGACCGAATTTAAATTTCAACAAGTTGAGCAGGACAAAATTTTCCATTTTTAGATGGTGATGTTCCTTTGGCACCATCTTACGGTGTTTATATTTCACAGCTCGTTCGCTATGCCCGTGTCTGTTGTGACGTTTTTGATTTTAACGAACGTAATCTATGTATTACTGGTAAATTATTAAACCAGGGATATCGTTACCATAAATTACTTAAAACCTTTACTAAATTTTTCCATAGATATAAAGATTTGGTTTTGAAGTTTGGTTGTACCCGTAGCAAACTTATTTCAAACGGGATAGCACATCCTCATTTTACGGAAATGTTGTTAAACGTGCCCGGAAATTTAGAAATGATCCTTGTAAACTTATCGCGCCTTTAAATAAACTTATTCTAAAAGGTTACCATTCAACACTGTAATAAGATCATTGCATATTGTTTTTATTGGTATAAATATTGATTTTGTTATCAGTAAATTAAAAGCAAAAAAAATATTACTAGTATGTTATATACATTTACACATTCATGGATCTACAATCTGTCGATACCTGTATCTTGGCATTGCACAAGGTCATGTTTTTCTCTGACTGTTTATGACGTCTTTATACAAAATCCATTGGATGTTGGATGTGTACGGATTGATAATTTAGTCTTAGATGCATGATTTTTTTATTAGTTGTTGGTGGCTTTGAACTAGCTGTCAGATAACTGCGACTACTCTCAGATCTGTTCCTAATGTCTTTTTGTTGTTGGGATGTACAAGTATCCTGCCACGGCCACTCGTATTTTTGTCCATCTGATGAGTTAAGCCTTTTTCAACTGATTTTTATAGTTCGTTCTTATGTTGTACTGTTATATCACTGTCGCAGGTTAGGGGGAGGGCTGTGATCCCGCTAACATGTTTAACCCCGCCACATTATGTATGTATGTGCCTGCAAGTTAGGAGCCTGTAATTCAGTGGCTGTCGTTTGTTTATGTGTTACATATTTGTTTTTCGTTCATTTTTTGTACATAAATAAGGCCGTTAGTTTTCTCGTTTGAATTGTTTTACATTGTCATTTCGGGGCCTTTTATAGCTGACTATGCGGTATAGGCTTTGCTCATTGTTGAAGGCCGTACGGTGACCTATAGTTGTTAATTTCTGTGTCATTTTGGTCTCTTGTGGACAGTTGTCTCATTGGCAATTATACCACATCTTCTTTTTTATAAACAAACTTTATTTAAAATGAAATATGCTTCTCGTGAGTTTCCATACTTGTTGAAACCCCAATATTTTGCTTTTTTGTTTAAGATCTTCGTTCTGTCTGTGTGGCCGCAGTTCGAAGTGTGTTTTTGTTTGTTTAACTAAGATGTCTCATTGACGCTTATCCTCAAGATCCTTTTAGTTAAACAAGTGTACATTTAGAGTTGTAACTTTACTTGCCAATTGATGTATTTTCATTTGTGTCTTCTTTTACTATCATCTTATGTGATTGGAGTTCTTTAACAAGATCATTCCATTTTGTTTCGATCGGACATGTTCCACTGAAGTCTATATACAATTTTGCTCCTAACAGAAGTCCCAACCAGCCTCTAGGGTTCTTATAATGCTTCTGAACGATAAGCGGAATAAACGTTTTACCACATTTGAATGTGTACTCTGCTTCTGAAAATTAATACAAAGAACTTTAATGCTAAATTTTGTGTTTTTGTTTCATATATCTATTACACAAAAAGGGTCTTAAAGTGTACATAAATCCTTTAAAATAGTTAATGACAGTAATCTTAAGAGGAATTATATACATTGTTTTAAACTATTTTAAATGCACGACATATATTCTGACACACTATTCAATGTAATGACTAATAATATTAATAGGGGTTTGTGCTGCTCATAGTTTAGTATGTTGTGTTTTGTATACTGTTGTATGTCTTTAAAGTCATTTATCGATTTTTCCATGACGTTGTCAGTTTGTCATCGACTTAAGGGTTTTGGTATTGAGGTATAACCCAATCATCAGGAAAAGCACAAAATATCTCTAAAATCATTCAACCATTTCGCTGTTCCCTAAATGATAAGTTTCCGCGTACCCCTTCGAGTCGAACTGGTAAACATAACAATGATTTATCAGAAACTCTGATGTGCATTTAAAATTGTATGATTTTAAGCAATTACCCAATCGGCAGTTAGGACTGAGGCTATAACTGTCAGACATACACATCAGTATAAGTGATGCGTTTTCTACAGCATTTGCCATGGCATCTAAAGTGGACCCACTCATCTTTTCTATATCTATCCATACTGGAATTCCTTTTTCCTACAAGAAAGCCATTTAAGTGTCACATTTTCTTGGAAATTCGTCCAAAATAATATTGCTAATGTTGAGTTGTTTTTATTTGACATACGACAACTGCGATTTTTTTCACATGCTATCACAACTCTTCCTTCTTTTAATCTTTTGGAATTGTTGATCAAAAACGTACACGAAGACAACCAATTTGCAAATGGTACATGTCACGATAGCGAACGTAAAACTGTTGTTAAGATAAAATAAACCATTTTCCAGAAGAACTCTCCATTCGGCAGCTCCTATATAAAATATTGAGTATATTAAACAGCTCTACGCGCACTTTATTATCTTATATATTGCACAATTATAATCTTTCAATTGCGGTAGACACCACGAGTCCTCTTTTCCGTAATTGAAACATTAACGAACGACGAGCCCTATTAACGAATTTGTACCTCATGTACTTCTTATGAACAATACGAATGCCAAAAGTGAAGCAGGATCTGCACACCCTTGGGGCAATTAAGATAAACCTTTGTTAAGTTCGGGTCACTCAGTCTGTGTTGTATATGAAAGTAATGCTTTGTAAACTGTTGTTTGCCATTAAGTATCGTTCACCCCATTTTACCTACTATCGGATGTTTAAAGGATGTTAACAACTTGGTATGTCGTAACTATTATAGACAAATAGGAACGCTACTGTCAGATGTATAATTCTTGTATAAAGAGTCCATTGTTCACCACACCTGGCAATGCTTTAAATTTTTACGCCGTCGTCTGTCAGTGTGTCGATAGACAATATACATTATTATCATCCCTCTGAAATCAATTGAACCAAATTTTGCTGAAAAATTTTATCGAAGATCATTCATAAGAATTATTCCCATTTAATTTTGATCGGATTAAACAAAAAAACTTTCTGCCAGAGGCAATCTTTCATTTTGATTACCAAGTCTGGTCTAGTGAAAGAACAAAGCGAAATTTATTAAAACTGTAGTATGACGATGATTTGAAGACAAGTTAAAAACCATCTACTTGAACTGTAAAACATGGAAATATGGATGACACAAAAGTTGTCTTGACACCCCATGGTACATAACTAACATTTTTATATTACCCTCATAAACCACTTGGCCATTTTTAAGTATAGACAGTCCGCCTCAAATCGTCTACATGTCGGCCATTTGAAATATATGACCAGTAAATGAATCATTTCTCCTGATTGGCCATTTTTCACAGAAATACTTCTGAAACTTCTTAGCAGAAGGATACACGCTACTTAGGGTATTGGTTGTTATAAAAATGACTACAAACATATGTCGCGCAATGTGAATAAGTTGCTTACATCGGCGTCCTTTAGTCTCTAGTGGACAGTTGTTCTATTTGTTATCATACCACATCTCTCTATTTGTATGTAGGTTGCAACATTTACGAATTGTTGATACATAGTTCCCATTGCAGCTTATGGAAAATGATATCTTTATCATCTTCTCTCAAAATAATCGTTCCATTATAACTAAATTTTCGAGGCACTATATATGGAAAGTCATATGTAAACCATCATCATTTAAGTTCGAATGGAAAAACACATTGCCATCAAAGACTATCTTACATTATAAAATCTTAACAATCTTCTCCTCTGATATAAAATTTCATCCGAACTTTAAATAATAGAAAGAAATATATCAAAATTCAGCTAAATTTGTCAAAAGTCATCTGCCCTTTAGCAATTAAATAGTAATCTGGAAGATTCATGTTCCTACTATTAACAAACATATATTAATAAAAAAAATGTCGGATCTTAGTTTTCGAGAAAGATTAAAATTTGCGTTTTGATGCTAAAAATTGTGTTTTTACTTTCACGTTAGACCCGTCAGGAACCCATCTCATCAATGTGCTTGAGTGCATTTTCAAGAATTATACAAAATTTGTCATTGCTTTAATGAAAGAAAACAATGATATAATTTCAAATCTCTACAAGAAAGACATTGACATACGCGAACAGATAAACGTGTTCTGACCCTAGGCTGACCTGTTTTTGGTCGTTATTCTAAATGCCACGTGATAAAGGGAAAAATAGTATGCAAAATCAATTTTAAAACCTATAGTTTTACCCGGCGGATAACCAAATCAAAGTAGTCTCCAATGATTCAACATAATTTATAACTCTTTATATCTATCGTAAAGATCAAAATTATCTGTACATTATAATATAAATCCAGAAAGAATATTCTGGAATTTGTTACGCAAAAGTTCCTTCTAGCATACCTACTTTGGCGGATCTTTTCCCCGTGTTACCCCTTTCTGGCAGCCTTCGCGCTTTTCTAACGTTGCTTAAGTGTTCATTAAAGATTGATTGATTGGTGATTGAATAATGTCCAGTGCCATTAACATGATTGAAGAAAACATTTAAATAATATCTTTCTTCGAAAATTTATTTTGTATATGCGAAAGTAAACATGTAGTAATTTCAGTGTATAAATTATATAATTATACACTTTACATCTGTGTTTTAATTTTTTTTTTTCTAATATAACATGTAACGATACATGTTGAATAATATTCATACCGGTACTTCAAACATGTATCTAATATCACGTGAAATTGCGATTAATATTTTCAGTTATTGAACACTTCTAGCCAAACATCACACAAAACATCAGTGAATTATGGCATACGCCTGATAAGATGATCCTGTTTAACAGGCTATCATCCAAGAAGTACAAAATGCAGTTGCTTCGAAGCAATATCCGCTTTATAAAAAGTAAAATAGAAAAAATACCGAACTCTTAGGAAAATTCAAAACGGAAAGTCCCTTATCAAATGGCAAAATCAAAAGCTCTAACACTACAAAAAGAATGAAAAACAACTGTCATATTATAGTTTTAATGGATATCAACATATTAAAGAAATACTCAGCAGTCTCAACGTTGTATAAGTCAATTCCAGAAGTCGAAGAATGACGAAACGTTATCTGACAACTTCACGTTTAAGCAAAAAGGAAACGAAAACCAATACCGACCTGAGGTCAAAGTAATCATGAAGTTGTCTGAGGCTAAAGCAAAGCTAGACGAGCCAGATTTATCGGTATAATCAGTACATCAAGCCAGAGAAAAGATTGTTGACGGTATAAACATTGTAAGAGACAGACAAAGGGCATATGAAACTTGTGCTTCATCAGATTTAGAGCGGAATATGGTTAAAGTGTACACTACGAATCCATTCGCTGACGATTCAGAAGACGAAAAGAAGATGCATGATGAGAGCACGAAAAAAAATGAAAAGTCCATGATGAACAGAAATGTGTCATATCCCATTCAAGTGAAAAATCTGTCTACATATTACATAGTAGGAAGATGTTATAATTTTGATAAAAGATGTTACTGAACAGACCATTGTTCTTACAAGAATGACAAGTAGCATTACGAATATTGAACGAATTCTTTCTGTAGAAATATAAAGCAAAATTGTACTGATCAATTTGTAACTTCGTTAAGTGGGATACGAACATTGTTAAAATATTTGTTAATGAAGTAAGAATAGTGAAAACTAAGAAAAGATTAGATTTGTACTAGAAGAGACAAACAAAGGAGTAGTACAGTTTAGAGCTAGATTTTCATCTTGCATACTGTGTCAATTAATATGTATGCAGATAGTCATAGGTAACTTTTTCAGATTAAATACCAGATACCGGTGTACTTGTATGATTGTATCATGAGTAGAGGTTGTTGGGATGCACGCGTTAAAATTTGCGAGAAAGCCTTTAATGAAACAATTTTGATCTAGTTGCAAACGCCCAACAATGTAGAAGTCGATAATTGTATGGTCGATTATCATGCTTTGTCTGACATGGAAACATTTTGTGACGCCTCAGATGTAGGCTTTTGTGGTTATTTAATAACACATTTTTATGCAAATCTTTTCTACAAGGAAATGTCCAGTATAAAATTGAACAGAATGAAGAAGGAAACGTTCCACATTTTGCAATATAAGATTCGTGAATTTGTACAATTATTTCATAACAAATTTAATAACAGAACCATACAACTTAATATTGACAATCGAATAGAATACTTAAAGTATGTAGTAGAAAACAGAAATAACCAGATATAGCCATTGACATTCATCAAGTTTTTGTTAATAGCAATATTAACATAATTAAACCAAGGTTTTCGAAAACAACAATATAAACACATACATGACACACTGATCACGATGAATGGGCTTTTCATACTGGTATGTTTGATGAAATTGGTAGGCCATGGGTCCATATTCAATAGACACATTTGCCACACACTACAACACGCAGTGCAAACGATTTAATTCCAAAGTATGGTACCCTGTTACCGAGGCAGTTAGTGCATTCAGTTAGAACTGGATTGCAGATACACATTGATTAGATCTACCTCCATCGCTTATATCAATGGTCCTACAAAAAATGGTCAATGACAGAGCTAACACCACACATGTTATACCAGAATGGAAATAAGCTCAACCTTAGCCGTTGCTATTTTTGATGTATATGAAAACATTTATAAAAGGAACAAAGAATTGACAAAAGAGCGCTGTATTATAAAAGGCTATGGTAAAATTGGCGTATTCGGAGACCAAATCATGCAATTTTAATCTAACAAATTTCATTTTCAGGTTTAAGATTACAACAACATGTCGCAGCGGCCATAGCAAAACAGTGGTGAAACACAAGATAATAAGCTGCGAAATTTAGCCAGTAAGATGTCTCATTTATTTTGAATCCAAAGCTGAGAATGTCCAGTTGAAAGTAAATTAAAAAGAAAATGGAACTTTTTATTAGAGAAGGTAAAAAAGACCAAGTTGGTATATTTGAATTGTTTACATCTGTCTCTATGGGCTTTAAAAGTTTATTGTAGGTGCATGATTTAGGATTTTATGCATCTTATATACGTGTTTTTACTTAAATTATAATATGGAGCTTCGACATATTTGCTAACTTTTTAATTAAGGACAAATTTTCACAAAACAGTCGATTGTTGTAGGTGTAAATACATGTGGATCTTTTTTGTGCATAAGCACAAATTCCGCGGATTAAAATTCCACAAAGAGAGAAAAGATTGATCATTGTAAAGCATTTCTTTGTATCTCTGCCCCGGCGACAGTTTTTTTTGACAAAAATCCTAAAAATGGGCAAAAGTTCATCGAAAAGGGAAAGTTGAGTACACCTTTTTATGTTCAGGCGTGTTTAAGATGACTATTTCGTCTTAAAAACGTATAAAGCAAAAACATACATCATCTCGCTTCAGATTTTTTTATTTTTATTTTATATATTTAGGCTACAGATTGATTTAATAACATTATAAACTCACAGTTCTAAAACATGAAATGTATGGGTCAAGTGAAACACCTTTCTAACGAATCATAACAACAGAGTTGGTGTGTTTGAATAACTAATTTTCAAAGAAAACCACTTGACGACATACTTTACACGTGGATCTTCAAAATGCCTTACTTCAAAAACAATCCATTTTTTTTTGTATGTATTAGCTAGGGTAATGCGTCTACAACCTCTGCCTATCCACGAAATATTAAGTTATAATTCTTTTATTGGTTTTGAAATTACGAAAATTCCCCCTGACAGCCGATCAGACAATGTTTTTTAGTTGACATAAGTACATATCTAGTAGATACATTTGTCTTTTAAAATACAACTGGCATATAAGGATCGTAATGATGCAATGTAAATAAATTTATCGGTTTTCTACAGCTAAACTGACAGCGCGTCAACCCATAAATGGCTTCCATTTTTACGATTGAAAATTTGTGGGGCGTAATGGAGAGACAATTTTGACGAAAAAGAATTATGACTGATAATAAAAGTAAAAAGTACGTTATTTTACTATTGGCAAAAAATGTTATGTCAGTGTTATAGATTCAGCATTGTATTGTATTCAAGGGGCATTAGCTACGAGATATAAAAAATAAAAAAAAATATTTTTGTTTGTTACTGAAAGTGAAATAGTGAAAAAATAATTCGCTTTTAGCCGCCAGTTTGGTCCAATTTTGTCCAAAAAAAGCTATGAAACATCGCTGATGAATTATTCACCTTCAAGTGAATAATTCGACCTCATTGAATCCGTATTCATGTGACCTTCAAGTTAACCCCTTAGTTAGAGATTGGTTACGCAAAGACTGAGCGTGTTCAGCTATTACAAGGAAAATAATGTCAACATTGAAAGTAAGACAAGGATAAACCATTGGGTTGACTGTTTCGTTCCACAAAAACTGATAAAAATTATTAATGTTTGGTGCTATGAATTGCCTTTAACATACACTAAGAACATTCATTACGACCAAAAAGATTGAACTTCAATAAACCCGTCAAGCAACTTTTTATTAAAGGTCATCTGTACTTTTACAAATACGCTGTTTCGAAACCTTTAATTCGTCTTCCTACTGTCACGCGTACAGGTGAAATTTGACTTTCATTGAGTCATTGTGTAATATGGCAAGGAGTAAGTTATCTGTGGCTGAACGTTGGCAAGCGATTGACATGTCAAATGTCGGTAGGAGTACTAGGAGCATACGTAAACCATTTCAACGTTAAGCACACCGTCATTGTCATTGACACCGACTTTTATAACGTGATGTTGACACAGGAACTGCAAATGATAGACCAAGGTCCGGAAGACCCCGTTTAACTACCCGTCGTGATGACAGACTGCTTATTCGTCGTGCTAAAGCCAGCCCATTTACTCCTGTCCACAGCTTCGACACCACTGGCCTACAGGTGGTCGTGGTAGTGTTCGCACATGTATCCGTCGACTTCATAGAGGCAAAATTAGGGCACGTCATGTTGTCAAAAGACCTGTCCTAACAGCCAGGCACCATATAATCAGCTTTCAATGGGTTAATGGCCATCGACGCTGGAACATGAAGAGCTGACGAAAAATTCATTGGTCAGATGAGAGTCGGTTTCTGTTTCGACCAGTAGACGGCAGAATACGAGTTTGGCGGGGGAAAAAAACTGCCTATGACCAAAACAACATTTGCCCAACGACTGCTTTCGGTGCTGGTGGTGTTACAGTACGGGGTTGCTTTTCATACCGTTGTAAGCTGGGTATGCATATTCTGCAGGGTAACATGAACGGACAGACATACAGGCATACAGGGATTTGGTGCTTAGAAACATTTTAGTCCATCATTTTGACAATCATCCACTTGCGTCAAGACCCTAGTAAATGGAAGACACGCTGGACCACACAGGACAATGATTGTTACCGAGTACAAAGAGCAAGAAGCCATTGACACTATCTTTTGGCCTTCCATGTCTTCAGACATGAACCCTATTGAGCATGTCTGGAATGCCATTGGCAGATATCTCACTCGCAGAGTTCCACCACTGCGAAATTTTGGCGATTTAAGAGTGGCAATTGTTGATGAATAGAATAGATTTCCTCAACTAAGGTTTAGAACGCTTGTACAGAGTATGGGACGCCGTGTTATGGAACTGGAAGAGAGGTGGATACACATCCTATTGACTCAAATATTGTCATTAAATGTGCCTAACATACCAAAGACTATTTGTAGAGAATTTTACTGATAATGGGTGATTAATTGTTGAACAAAAATAAAAACTTTATTTCCGTTTCTGGTTTGTGCAATTTGCTCCATTTCCTTGAACGCAAAATTTGAATGCATAGAACCTGCATAAGTGACCAAACTTAAGTTTATGGTTTGTTTATGGTATATGTTAGCAAAATTGCTACATGAATGTTTTCTCTTTTTCGAGAAATAACTGATATTTTTTTTCGATGCAATGAAATAGGTGGTGCTTAACTTTTGGCGGACTGTATATATCAGAGGGCATAACAAAATGAATTCATAAAAAAGCAAAAAGATGAGTTACAATTCAGCTAAAGAATATATTGTCGAAAGGATCAATATTGTCGCATCTATTCTTAATTGAGGCTTACATTCCCTCCGTTCTAGTGGTGCTATGCTGCTGCCCATTCTGATGTAAACTAAAGATGTATTTAGAGGTATTGAGCTAAACCCGCCCTTTCATTGTGATGTCTAGTCGTGTTGGGCTATCAGCTATATATATATATTGTAGTAGTTTCTGGATATGCCCTCAGAATAGATCAGATGAATAAATACTTATAATTTCCACGGTTCGATAGTACAGTAGGGAAATTAATGCAATAACGATACCAGTAAATACTACTAATACGGGTACTTATATCACGTAATATTGAAAAAATTACTCTAGAGACGATTTTTCGAGCAGTGGGTTTAGAACACAGCTTACCGACATTTTCCACTATACTTAAATGTAGCCTTTTGAATACATTTTAAATTTAGTTTGACCAATTTAACTGATTTTAGTTGATTTTCCTGGCCGACAAATCGTTGATAACAGAAAAACATATTTCATGAACACATGCATGACATATGATCATAAGAATATTTATGCAAAAAAATAATATTTCGTATTGATAATTACAAATGATGAGTGTTATAAGCATGATATAAATGAATTCGGTGTCCATCAGTCTTGTTGGACCATCGGCTATATATATATAATGTTAAAAGATATACCTGGAGAAAGCTTTTCAGTTTAAGAGCAATTGCTTGCTCTTCCCATGAATAGCTGATGAATATATGTTTGCCTTGATGTTGAACAGATTCACTCGACTTTTCTTTCGCGAAAAACTTGTTATCTGTAATAAAAATGTGTTAACAACATTCGTTAAGGTTTACTGTCCCACGCATATTGTTGTCATATTGAATTAAATCGATTGCTCAATGTAAATGTAGAATTAGAAAACAATAAAAACTTACGCAATCTATACTAAAAACAGAAATCTGAAGTGAGTTTTCACGGAATTTTTATTTTCAATATATAGCTGAGGAAAGTAGTAAATACAATCAACAAGTACACTACCTTTTTTCTCCTTTTGCACAATAAAATACAAAAGACCTTTTACGTTACTTCTGGTAACTTTGTCTGAAGATTCTGACAAGATCTGTAAACATTCTATTAATGCTGTGGATGATTTCACTTCCTTAGCAACGTAATCATCAAAAGCCATAGTCCACAAAACTTTTGCAGTCAACGCTTGTACTCCTGGTTTTTGAAGCTTTAAAATATCCAGGAATATTGGTAGTGCCCCAGCTTGTAAAATCTAAATAAATATGTTTATTTCAAACAATACTAATTTGCCTTTTTGATATGCAACTTATTAATTATAAAAACATTAACATGATCGATTAAAGTCATTTCATAGAAATTTTGGCGAGTTATACAAAATCGTTTCTAATAAATTACAATTATAAATATAGTTTGATATATATATCAAAACATTTAGTTTGTTACGTCTCTTCCAAACACAAACGCAATCTGAAACAACAGGGCCAAATTGTATGATCCTGAACGTATCAGAACCTAAAACACAAGGGTTTGAAACCAAATCTTTGTTGTGTTAATTTTTGTTTTCAACTAATTATTGCTATTTTACTTTCTCATGATCAGTGTAATATGTCTTCACATCATCTACCTGGGTGTATTCCCAGAGATTAAGAACTGGTGACAACCACAAGAATCATTTATTGAAGCACTGTTGCTGCCACACAACCTGCTAAAACAAGGTTATTTTTACCTTTAACTAATGCTCAACTTTGGCAAAACCACAAAATAAAGTATGAACGAATGCACACTTTTTCCTCAATCCATGAAAATAAATGAATCCACAGTATTAGTAAATAATAGTTTTATGGTCGCAATACATCATAAATAAATAAAAACGTTAATGCTTCACAAATGACATTTTCAGAAGTGCCTTACATTTTCCCGTCTTATACTGACGGGTTCTAACTGATTACAATTTGTATTGATTGTGCATGCAAAGACAGGCATATCCATACCTTTGCTATGCATTACATATTACTTCTTTTTAATATGTGTTTTGGGTGTTCACTATTCGTGTACAAAATGTTTTTTTTTTTTTTTTTTTTTGAAAGTAAATATCTTTTATTACATATATGCTGTTCTAACAATTTACTCGGATTACAGCGTTAGCCCGGGTATCCCTATTATTAGTTACTGAATCTCCAGGCAAAAAGCTCAGTGAAAAGTAATCAATTATTATCAGTAATAACATCTACATTCTTTTAAATACAGTGTATACATATAAAGAATAGAATCCCATGGTATAAATCACGTGTTTACGGAACATCAATTTGCTTTCCGAAATTGTGCTCATTTTCCCATATTTATTTTAATCATTGACACAGTTATTTTGTCCTTGACATTTTGTGCCGGATTTGTTAACCTGTTTACTAATTCATTGTCCGAAAACTAGAGCAAAAACGCACATGTTTGTAGTTAACATTAGATTAAACTAGTTTGGTAAGTATTATATACTATTCATTAGTAGTTAAGTCACAGAAACAAATGTTTATAGAATTAAAGTGTTTAAATATTTACATGAAATACAATAGAAAACAATAATCAACATATGATTTGATACCAACATACTCAAAATTACTTGATGTAAAACAAAAAAGTGCTGGATTATGTTCATTTTAGTCTCAGCGAAATTTTTTATGTCCCTTGCTTTTAGTTTGTCTTGTTTTATTTCACCTTTTGAATTTAGATTTTATTTCCTTTTCACATAGTTAATGCAGTATCCTCTGTCTTAGGTTAAAGATATAAAAAAAAAAAAAAATCTGAATTGTTGTCATAATCCAATGAATACTTTTATCAGAAAGTAAGTGTCTAGTACTGCAAGACCGCGCAGTCGCTGTGAATCACATAAGTGATTTATTTTAAAACTATAAATGTTAATATTTAGATAAATTTCGAATAAATATAAAATTATATGGATTATTTGAAGCTTTGTTTTACATTTCAATGTATTTCGACAGTAGATAGTAATTGGCAACATAGACATTTATAAATGAAGTTACCTTCTTTTATTAGGATCAGCAGATGCTAGTTTTCGATACCATCTAACAGTTCGATTATTTTGACTCCGCCATAACGATAATCAGGGCTTGTTGTAGCCTCCTTCAGGTATTGAAGTACAGAATAAATTACTTCTTTGGTATAATCCAGCAGGTTAATGTCATCGCAAGTCTGAACTGCTGTTAGAGTGGCATAGATTTGTAGGCGTTCTTCCTTACAACTTAGAAGCGGGACCATTGCCTTATGATTAATTAGAAATAGAAGCTATATCTTTAAACATTGCTTCGATGTTGGGCTACAAACGTTCCTAGTTGTTTCTGTCATGTAATGATTTTTCATTAAAGTACTACACTAAGTTTGATTCATTTAACCTTTTTGTTATTTTGCTACTGCGCTATACTATAGTCCTGGCTTCAGGGCTCATTCTAAGTTTTGTTATTTTGTGTAACTGACTCCATCTCCGGCTCCGTTGCGTTAAATGGTGCAACCTCTAGGGGATTTCCTTTGGACGATTGGAGTCATGTGTGAGTGTTCTATGATATATACCGGTTTTGTAAGTCGAAGTTCTTGCTTAAAAACAACTTACATGGCCTTTTATTTAACGCGCTAGTTTGGTAAGTATTATATACTATTCATTAGTAGTTAAGTCACAGAAACAAATGTTTATAGAATTAAAGTGTTTAAATATTTACATGAAATACAATAGAAAACAATAATCAACATATGATTTGATACCAACATACTCAAAATTACTTGATGTAAAACAAAAAAGTGCTGGATTATGTTCATTTTAGTCTCAGCGAAATTTGTTTATGTCCCTTGCTTTTAGTTTGTCTTGTTTTATTTCACCTTTTGAATTTAGATTTTTATTTCCTTTTTCACATAGTTAATGCAGTATCCTCTGTCTTAGGTTAAAGATATAAAAAAAAAAAAAAAAAAAATCTGAATTGTTGTCATAATCCAATGAATACTTTTATCAGAAAGTAAGTGTCTAGTACTGCAAGACCGCGCAGTCGCTGTGAATCACATAAGTGATTTATTTTAAAACTATAAATGTTAATATTTAGATAAATTTCGAATAAATATAAAAATTATATGGATTATTTTAAGCTTTGTTTTTACATTTCAATGTATTTCGACAGTAGATAGTAATTGGCAACATAGACATTTATAAATGAAGTTACCTTCTTTTTATTAGGATCAGCAGATGCTAGTTTTTCGATACCATCTAACAGTTCGATTATTTTGACTCCGCCATAACGATAATCAGGGCTTGTTGTAGCCTCCTTCAGGTATTGAAGTACAGAATAAATTACTTCTTTGGTATAATCCAGCAGGTTAATGTCATCGCAAGTCTGAGCTGCTGTTAGAGTGGCATAGCATTGTAGGCGTTCTTCCTTACAACTTAGAAGCGGACCATTGCCTTATGATTAATTAGAAATAGAAGCTATATCTTTAAACATTGCTTCGATGTTGGGCTACAAACGTTCCTAGTTGTTTCTGTCATGTAATGATTTTTCATTAAAGTACTACACTAAGTTTGATTCATTTAACCTTTTGTTATTTTGCTACTGCGCTATACTATAGTCCTGGCTTCAGGGGCTCATTCTAAGTTTTGTTATTTTGTGTAACTGACTCCATCTCCGGCTCCGTTGCGTTAAATGGTGCAACCTCTAGGGGGATTTCCTTTGGACGATTGGAGTCATGTGTGAGTGTTCTATGATATATACCGGTTTTGTAAGTCGAAGTTCTTGCTTAAAAAACAACTTACATGGCCTTTTATTTAACGCGCTAAAGAAACACTCAAGAATTTGAGGAAATCCTCTAACTAGCGGAATAAAGGAATTATCGGTAACAATATATTACGAACATGGCATTTTATCCCTGCTGACAAACACGAATAGAGACGATGTAAATTTAATATAATACGTCTATGTAGTATATGTATTTATAAGTGTTAGCATCTTAATAAATATAAAGAATCAACAGTAAAGAATGTGATAAGAAAAATACCGAACTCCAAAGAAGAATGAATAGATCTGCAATACTAATCGCAGTATTAACTAATGTATAAATGAAAAGCAGGAAAACTGTTTTTAAAATGTTCTTGCTTTGTCAGTTGCACAATCTGTGTCATGATTGTCTCAGGAAATCTTCCCGTGAAGTTACACGGTTTTAGGTAAACGTTATGTTTTGAGTTGATTTCAGTAACAGCAGACACAAGTAGAAATTAGTCATTTAGACCAGAACTTGATAATGTAAAACATAATATGTGCCTGTGTCTTATACTAGAGAGTATTAGCTCTTGCTATATTGAGAGAAGCTTCTCAATGATTTATTAAATGTTTCTACTGGCTTTTCGGTGGATTTTGATTTGTTTTATTTATTTTTGACTTGCACGTCTTAGATTGTGGTTTGCCATCTACGTCGTCTGATCTGCTTCGTACCGAACGTTACCTATTCCCGAATATGACTGTTTTGCCAAGTGTGAATTCGCATTGCTATACGACGTGTCTCGGTATTTATATATCCAACATTCATGTATTTAGTTATTATGTTCTTTTTGTAAGTTCAGTTCGATATGTTGGTATGTCTTATGTTCGCTGTTAGGGACGACGTGGTTCGGTATTTATATATCCCGCTTTCGGGCATTTTTTTGTTACTTTCTTATACGTGTGGTCCGGTTTGTGCTGAGTTGGTGTCTGTTTATTTCGTTTGTGGTTTGAATTCTGAATTTTCGGTACATTTCACATATGTCTTATTTATCAGTATAGTCGAGTTACTCGTAGTTCGTCTACAGGGTTTTTGTTTTATGTTGTTTGTTTTCATGTGTGTTTACTGTTTGGTCTTACATGATCTTGACTTATATTACAGTTATTTTATTTTTATTTTCTATATGTAAAAGATGAAATTAAAATCAGCTACTTCATTTATATGACTTTAAGTTGAAAGCAACTATATGCAGAGGATTTTTTTGTTTATACACAGTTTTGATTAGAAGAAAAAGCGACATGGTTAGAAAATACAAACAATAACACCATCACAAACACAATTCCATTTCTTGTCATGGTTAGAAAGTACATAAGATACCACCATTACAAACTCAACCCTAATTTGATATTCTTGTACGTGTCTATAAATAAAAGCAAATCTATTTTATTTTTAGAAATTTACCTGTGATAATATAAACGTCACAAAAAATACTTTTGTGACGTTGATCCATTCATGTGACGCGCAGTTAATATTTCGTTTGTGGTGTCCTGGTGTGCTGCCGTAAATTAATGGGACGTGTCCGTTGTTATTCTGAGGTTTACATGTTGTAATGTACTATTGTTTTATTTATTTATGTATCTCTCTGTCCTGAGTGTTTTTGCGTTTGTTTGTACTGTATTCCTGTCACTTATTAATGTCATTTTAGCGGTATTTTTAACATTGCCATATAAGCGGGAGGTTTGGATAGTCATAAAACCAGGTTCAACCCACCATTTTTTCTTAAAATGTCCTGTACCAAGTCAGGAATATTGCAGTTGTTATCAGACAGTCCGTTTCTATGTATGTTGGCGTTTGCTTTTGTTGTAGTTCTGTGTTTCTGTTGTTCCGTTGTTTTCCTCTTATAGTTGATGTGTTTCCCTCGGTTTTAGTTTGTTACCCGGATTTGATTTACTTAATCGAACTATGACTATTGAACAGCGGTATACTACTGTTGCCTTTATTTGTTATAGCACTAGTAACTCGAATTTAGCTTGAACGGACAAAAACGCATTAACGGCATTTAAAAATGATTAATGAAAATTGAATAAAGATTGACAAAAATTAAAAATTATTTTTAATGCATTTCAATTCATATCAAATCATTTTAATACCAGTCAAATAGATTTCCTTGCGGTCATTCAAGTTAATTTGAGATGTGGTTAAACTGCGTCAAACTAATTAGCCACGCCCCCTTCAAACGGAATCAAACTGATGTTAAGTCCTTTTAAACTTTAAAGTGTCCGCCTTTTTGTAAGGTAAATCACTCAAGCGGTACAGCATCCGCGTGTATCTATTGTTTTTAAAACCGTTCCGAGCGTTATCGATTTAAGTCAGAAAAGTAAAAATGTACCTCTTACAAATATTCACAATTAAAAGGAAATAATGACAAATACATTCGTAAACTAAGTTTTTTATAGTTAATGATGCCAGATTTTTAAAATGCAGCGACAAGTATAATTAGTTCTTTTTTTTTTATTTGTAAACACGCAGCAGCTCTTGAGATAAAAAAAAAAAAAATGACTGTTATAAAAAAAAATATATTTTGCTTGAAATAGAACGAGAAAGCTGGTAGTTATCTAATAGCCAATAAAGGGACCAAACTGAGCATGCTTGATGAATGTTTGTCTTGAGTCTGATAATGCTCTGCTAGTCATTACTAAATTCATACGTGTAAAACTATACAATTTTACTCATCTGCCTTCAACACGAAGTCTTGGCTAACACCGGACAGCAAGCTATAAGGTGCCCCAAAATGACTAGTGTAGAACCATTCAAACGGAAAAACTAACGGTCTATATATTCGACTTTTGAAATACATAATCAAACAACAACCACTAAACAGCAGGTTAGGGCAGGTGCAAACAAATGCAGCGGAGTTCAAAAGCCCAAATATACGAATAATTCTCGAGACTTAAGTGACATTGTTTTAATAAGATCAGAACCATATATGTGTTAATTTCAAAGCAAAAGATATAATTTTGTAAGAAAAATATTGACGTACCAATTCTAATAGCTAAGAAAATTTCCTTTTGCTAAACGATGATAGCATTTTAACATTTTGGTATACCTTATACTTCATAATTTATTTCTGAAACGACTTCTCGCCTTGAACATGTATGAAATGTTTGCCACTGGATGTTAAACAACCATTAATCAATCATTCAAATTGTGCTTTAAAAATGAATTAAGCCGCAAGTGTATCCATTAATGAGTGCTATTGTTTGTTTGTCCATTTAACATATTCTAAATTCGTTTTTGTCCAGAATTATATTCCTTAGAAGAGTTCAAGTATGTAAATAAATTCATAGGGTATCATGTGCTAGTTGAAATTTTTCAGTGAAATCAGTATTGTGTGTCCAACGTTCTTTCATGCATATCAAATGTTGCACCCACTTTTTGCTGTTCGTAGTCTGTTAGTCCTCGGTCTCCAAACTTTAGCACACAGTTATGTAATGACCAATTTCGAAAGGGGGGACATTTTTTGTTATTAAAAAAAACCTAAAACAATTTCTTTATTCTATCATGCAATTAACCGATGTACACCTAAGATTTTCAACTATAGATGTTGAATTAAAAAAAAAAAAAAAAAAAAACAATAATAAGTCCCAATGTATTTTTATGGCAAACATATCTAATGGGTTATTTTCTCATGCAAAATAATTATTTTTTCATTTTTTCAAGATAATAGTGTAATCAGATGTGTTCTTTGACACGTATCTTACGGTTCACCGATTTTCGACAAAATCAAAGAAAATCAGCAAGTGCCTTAACATTAGTTTTAAGAATGTTGATGCTGTATTATTATATGGAACATGTCTTCATACCAAAATAGAGTACTCACATTTAATTTTCTTATAAATGAAATTGGGAATGAAAATGGGGATAATGGACATCATACTCAACTCCGAAATATATAAAAGAAACTAAAATTAAAATTATACAAGACTAACAAAGGCCAGAGGCTCCTGATTTGTGACAGGCGCAAAAATGCGGCGAGGTTAAACATGTTCATATTTTTTTTTTCGAATTGTCTTTTTGTGAAATTATTCAGCATCAAATTAATCTATTTATTTTAATACAATGAAACAAGATTTTTAACGAAAAGAAGTATTTTTCGTCCCTTATATTCAAAGGAAATCAATTTGTTAAAAAAAAAAACTCCGCCCATCCTTCCTCCTTAAATCCAGAAAAGAATAAATTGACATTTTATTAAGAATAAATGTAAAATCATAGATAAACTGCTATTTTATTCTTATTAAGATCTACATTTTAACAGAATCGGAGGCTAATATTTCTCTAAAAGCCCATGCCTACACTAATATTTGTGTGTTTTTGTTTCAAGTTGTTTCAATTATCATTTACATGTATGAGGCTATAATGGGACCACCATTTATAAGTATATAAATGGGGTTTACAGATTTGAGAATTATGGGAAACTAAGTTAATAAGAAGCGAGGCCAAAAAAAAAAACAAACTAGATAACAGAATATAGAGGTGGTGTAACCCGAATAGTTCAGTCGTTATATTTCGCTGATCTACGATTACTACATCAATTCACAATTTTATCGAACTTTAATATCGTAATCTGTAAAGTTCAACGAGACTTTTTGTACCTTTTCGCATGGACTGTCTCGGATATAACGATAACGCAAATCACGTGTATTAAACATGGTCTGGGCCTGAACTCGGACTATTATACTATTTAGTATAATAGTCCCAGGCCTGAGGATATCATTTCATTATCACTTCCTTATATCCAATCCACAGACACGAGTCATACGACATCACCATATCTTCTAATTTTACTAGCATACGAATTACCAACAAATTTGGCATTTACCAGTTGTTGACGCTAGTAAGAAAAAGAATAGTTAAGTTCGAATTATTATTATTTCAAATGTCAAAAACACTTTAAGTATTATAACAGATCATCTAAAAATCAAACTAAATAAGAAGTATCACAGCTCAGATCGCCCAAAGTCACTCATTAGGACTTATAACTAATTGAAATACTGACACATTGCTTATAGTTTGCCTAACGCTAATTTGAATCGTAAGATATTACTGATTTAAAACTTGTAGTATCAAAATTGAATTGCATAAATTAAAAGAAATACATTGTGTATCTAAAGTATTTTCATCAGCTTTCGGATGACCCTAATAATATTTACCTTTCAAATGATTTTTCTACAGAAGGTTATATATCTTCTCTCTGGTCACTAAATTGGCCCGAGCCAAAGCTAAATGTCACCGTCAGATGTATAGTAGAAGGCAAAAAACGCTAAGTTGTTAATTCCTGTGTTATTTGGTCTCTTGACGAGAGATTATACCACATCTCCTTATTGTTTTTAGATTTGTTTGTGTTCAATGTGCAAACAATGCAAAAACATATAGTATCTTTAAAATGAAACGGTGTGTAGAAATACCGCAAAGGACTTCTTAGTGCACTAAGGACACTACAACGATGTTTTAAGACCACAAAGAACATGGATTTAAGAGGATATGAGTATATAACTCATAAATATAAAGTTTGGTATCAATAGATATTGTAATTTTGTAGTAAAATGACTTTTTAATCAGCGCGTGCCACTCGGCACGTGACCAACGGCTTATTGCAAATTCCCAATCATTAAGTTCAATCAACCATATCCAAATAACAATCGTCTTTTGATCGTTACTAATTGATTAGTTAATGATAGTTGTTGAATAAACCTAACGGTTTAGGGTGTTACAATTTCAAGCTGATGAAAGAAAAATTAAAAATTGAATTTTATGTTTACTTTGCCTTTGTTTTATTTTGTTTTGAAGGAAATTGCTACAGTAAACCTTTTTTTTTTCTTTTTTAAAGAAGCCAGTTTTGAGATAGAAATTGAGAAAAAAAATGCTTCTGAGATTTCATTTCCACATTTACAACTCTATAGTTTACGTACTATCATTATACCTTTAAAGACATTTGAGAGTAAAACATATTCTTCAAAACCCGATTATAGAAGTGATTATAGAAAGATTCCAAGAGGTAAATATTATTTTCAAAAAGAGAATAATCATATTAAATTGTCTTCTATGAAAGTTACCTTTATTGCGGATGTCATTGTCTTTTTATTGTCATTCTCCGCCATATGTGTATTTTGTATAATTATAAAATTCAATTATGTTATTAATATAACACTGATGCATTTAAAAAATAATATAAACCATATATTCTTGCTTCTAAATAAAACTCTTATAATCTCATCCTTAGTAAATCTAGTATGTGTACCCATTAATAGTATTTCGGTTGAACAAAATTACCGTTTTATAACTAAAATTTGGCCCAGTGATTTCAGAGGAGAAGATTTTTGTAAAAGCTAACGACGACGGACGCAAGGTGAGCTAAAATAAGAGTAGAAAATACGTTATTACATAGAAGTAAAATATATAACAGACAGAAATACAAAAAGCACCATATAACTGCATTTATCATGTCTAAAAAATACTTCAGGTCTGTAAAAACATCACTACCAATCAAGCATATAAAAAAAACAATTTCTTCTACTTAGAATATTACAGCAGGTCTTGTCAACCACACCAAAAACAGTACTTTTAAAAAGATGTATAAACTTATCATCATCAGATAAAATATTAAAATCACCATTACTTCTTTTAACTTCATAAAATAAACTTTCACGTAAATCTGCATATAAAGGACAGTCTAATATAATATGTTTCTCATCTTCAATTTTACATGTTTAATCAGTATACAAAGTGAATTCTAAACGGTCAAGGTTGAGCGAACATGAATTTCTATCGATTACACAGGTGACAATCATCTGATTAAGGCTCGTGTCGATAAAACATAAAATAACTTTCTAATTACAAAAGAGAGGGGGCAGGACCTTTTTCGGGACGTCGGGATTGGGTGTTTTTAAGCTCGGGATTTCGGGATTTAACTTTTTTTTAAATTCGGGACTTCGGGATTTCATGCTTTTAAGCCGGGATTTCGGGATCAGGACCCCTCCGACCCCCTCACAAAAGATTGATCATAAAATTTGAATAATGTATTTTTACAAAGTCTATTTCTATATGCCATGTCCTTTGTGACAGTTGTATCATTCCATCAGGTCCTTAGTGCACATTTTTCTTCTTAGTGCACTTAGGAGGTATTTCTACGAATGTGCTGCCTTGGAGCCTTTATATCAGGAGAATGAATACACCACCTAGGCCGCATTTGTGCACTAAGCTCCTTTAACTGGGCAAAGCCCATGATGGGATAGTGTTATGAATAAAAAATAAACGTACCGTCAAATGTAGTTTTTTCACAAGATATTATATTATCTGATGTTGTTTGTCAAACAAATCAATCAACAAAGAAGCATGGATATTGAGCACTTGTATAACACTTGTACATAAGTTTAATAATGACATCTATCCATTTTGTTTTAAAAAACATATGCATATTTTTTAATTTGAGGTTTCATATGACTTTAAGATCAATACCTCTTTATCTCTTCTAATTATGAAAACACAAGAATTATTTTTTTTAGTTTGAAGTTATTTCTTAAAGATTTATTGGATCAATTAACAAGGTGATTAGACATTACACAAGAAGAGCGCGTGCCACATTAAAATAATAACATATTTTTTTAATTTTAAATAAGGAATCGTTTTGAAACGAATTTTTTATTAAGTTTTAAAAAAAAGTCATTTTAAGGGAAATTAGTTAAAAATCAAAGTTCAAAGTCATAAATAAGTGTTGCGTGTAGAAATGTTTTCGAAAGTCTAGTTTGTTCATAATTTCTCTATGTAAAACGGTTTTGTAAATTTCTTTAAATAAATTCGGACCTTCCTTATCTGATCACCAGCATGGCTGAAGAAATTGTTCCCAGATGTATTGTGGGGTGACACGTCCAGGTATTCAAGCGATTCCCTGTCGGACTTTAAAACTCTTATTACACAATAACATAAAGCAAGTTGATGCATCACTTGACCACGGCCGATAACTTGTAACTTCCCATTTTGAAAATATCAGGTGTAATATACATCTTTGTCTTGCGTGTCCGATAGTGATATACTATAGTCATTACTTATACGCTTGTTTATAAGTAACGTTTCTGGTGTTAAGAATGATATTTATGAAAATCTTAATAATTCCCAAAAAAAGATCTGATAAAATAAAAATCTATTTACATATTTTCCAAGGGTATATACTCGTTGTCAATAGATATGGACATTTGAAACATACACATTATAATTGATTTCACAAAATGTACGCACTTGCTGATCATTGGTTTATACGCCTTGAAAGAATGTTATGGAACTATAATAATAATAGATAGTCGCAATTTAGAATATATATTCATATTGAATATACGAGAGAAACATTCAGAACAAATCTGATTTAAAAACAGGTCGAAGTATTATTCGCTTTAATTTAGTTCGTCGAAGTTATGGACAAAGTAAAATTACAGATTTATCTTTCGGGTAGATTATTTCGAACAGTTTAAGAAATTCGTCATCATCACAATTGTTGGGTATAATCAGAGACATATGTCTAATGTATAATAATGTGAACATGGTCTAATAGTACCTTATGTCAATTTTCCTGTTCCGACATGCATGTTATATATATGCCACTGGACGTACATTAATGATCCCCAAAAAGAATTTCTGAATTATATGATTTATGATAGTTTGTATGAGTGTAACCATTGTAACCAATGTAACCATTATGTCAATGGGGGTTACAAAACAAGGTAACTCAATTATGGTGCACATTTTGTGCCTTATATGCCTTTTCTGCTCTTTGGTCGGATTGTTGTCGGACACATTTTCTATTTCCATTCTCCATTTTCTTCAATTGGTTGCATGCATTTTTGTTTTATCTCTCTCTGATGTTTTCGCAGAATTAATCTAAATGTTTTAAAGAAGACATTTAACTCTTTCTTCTTAAACTTTTAGCATTAAAACCTAATTGCATGAAATTGAATTAGTATGTTATTATAAGTCTTATCACTTTTCGGATGAACTTTATAATATTGACCCAGGAAATGATTTTGACAGAATTTTATATATTGTAGAATTCGTTCTTTTATCGACACATTAATTGATTAATTGCTGCCGTAAAATGTTATTTTCGCGACGTCAAACTGTGAAATATCGGAAAAAGATGCATCTTTTGAGATTTAACCATTAGCTTAAAACGAGAACATGGACCCCTCTTTTAAAATGGCGTTTGGCATGATACTGTATGAAGACAGAGACATGTAATACAATTCGGCGTTTTACGTTTCCGCATTTTGCCACTACGTTTCCGCATTAAAATTCTTACGTTTCCGCTTTTTATAGTACTCTTTTCCGCATTGTTTTTACATTGATTTTATTAAAGGTTATTTACGTTTCCGCATTTAAATTTTTAATGTATGCCAACCCTCCCCTAACTCACCAACTGGGTGGAAGTAGGACTTCGAGCAGGATAAGTCTTTATGACTAAAATGAAACTACAAATGTATCAACTTAAAATGATAAAATGGTCATATATCAATTAAAAGTCAATGTTCAACACTAAAAGTTTATATATATTTTAAGCGTCAGTATACTATTATACAGTACATGTAGCACAGTTTAAAGCGGTAAACTTGTAGCCAACTGACTTTATAAAGTCTAACCTCGTATTCTATTCTCTACCAGACTTGACACACTGTTCGGATACGAATTCAGCACGTTCGCAATCATTTTTACGAACTGGTGCAATTACTGATAAAGACCGAATTTTGATGTAAGTTGTTGTTTGGATCTTCTGCAAAACGTCCATGAAAATAAATATAATTGTGTGACATGCATAGAGCTGAGAGAAACGATTCCGGCTCAGTTTTGGCTCTTTTGGTTTCTGTGTCGGGAGGAGATGACCATATTTGATAATAAAGTGTTATACCGATATATCATTATTACCATTTTTTACAGGTGAAATACAGGTAAAAATGCGGAAAAGTGGTATCTATTTATTTCGGAAAAGTAATGCACGAAAATGTGGAAACGTGAACTGGATTTTTGCTAAAAATTCGGAAACGTTAAACCCCCATACAATTACTATATGTCTCTGATGAAGATTAGTCGTTCCAACTTTTATGAAGAAATAACCGACTTTTTTCAACTAGATAAATAAACGTTTTTTTTTTCTTCTAAAATCAATTTCTTTTAACAAAATTGATTTTTAATAAGGACACAAATGTAGAGCCCAATTTTGTGACGAAGATATTCCTTATCTCTTTACCGAAATCCGCATATGTTTATCTTTTGAAACAAAATTTAAGGAGACAGAAATGTTCAAGAAACCGAAATTTTTAGTAAATGTCGAAAACTTCAAACCCATTTATCTTCAAAATTAAACACATGAAGATATAGATATAATTTTTATTACATATTCAAGTTGATTTTGTAAAAATTAGCTTGTATGTGAACTTTCGTTAAAAAAAACACTGTTTTGTTGGTCGTTTGCCCATAATTGTCCTCAAGCTAAATGTCATCGTCAGATTATGAGGGTCTGAATGGGGATTCATTATTTCTGTATTCTATCATTTTAGGCATTTTTTTTCTATTCGTTATACCTTTTGCCGATCATTCTTTATTCCATATATTCTAGTACCTCATCATTTTCTTTTCTATATATTTGTCTGGTTATTTTCTGTTTTCTTTATTCTTTTGTCAATAATTTTCATCCACAACCTCACGTATAATGGAAAACGATAAACATTTTTTACTTTATCTAAAATTAAGAATGGAAATGGGGAATATGTAAAAGAGACAACAACATGAAAACAGAAGGCCACCAATTATATTTGATCATGTTTTAGTTTCGAAAACGGCAAAAACCATCGTATTCTCCAAAAATCTCTACAAGGGTGATAACAGTTTTAACGACCTTGACTGGCTATACAGACTGAGCCCTCGCACGGTCGGTCTCTAAAAGTTGCCGAATTTAAGAAACTTTATCAAGAGATAGGCTTTCAACTGATTTTTATAGTTCGTTCTTAGGTTGTACTGTTATACCACTGTCCCGGGTTAGGGGGAGGGTTGGGATCCCGCTAACATGTTTAACCCCGCCACATTATGTATGTATGTGCCTGTCCCAAGTCAGGAGCCTGTAATTCAGTGGTTGTCGTTTGTTTATGTGTAACATATTTGTTTTTCGTTCATGTTTTATATAAATAAGGCAGATAGTTTTCTCGTTTGAATTGTTTTACATTGTCATTTCCGGGCCTTTTATAGCTGACTATGCGGTATGGGCTTTGCTCATTGTTGAGGACCGTACGGTTACCTATAGTTGTTAATTTCTGTGTCATTTTGGTCTCTTGTGGATAGTTGTCTCATTGGCAATCATACCACATCTTCTTTTTTATATTTACCTAGCTTTAGGCCCCGGGTTTTAAAAAATACCCATTTAGGAACCAAATTGTGGCTTCTTTATATTTAATTTTGTCGAAGAGAACAATTACACAAAGTGCAACATGCGAGAAGAGGTTTCATTTTCGCTTACATTTTTTTATTGAAGTGACTAATCTTTTGAGGTTACGTCACGGAAATTTATTTCAAATGAAAAGGTGCAATTGGATGCATCCCATAAAACAAATAAAAAACAAAATATAGAGATAAAATTACGGCTATTCGTCAATCAGACAGCAATCCAACATAAACACAAGTAGGTTATCTGACATATAGAATAAAAGGTTAACTTTAAGCATAACCCGCGCTGATATCAACTTTCTAAGTTCTGAGTAAAATTCAAAATACATGTAGGACTTCGAAACGTAAAATATACGAAAGTTGTTATCTTTACGTACGATACATGGAGAGAGTTATTCCCTAAATACATACGGGTCCACCAACTATTATAATATAAGGGTAAATGAGGATCTCATTAGAGGAACAAAGTAAAGATGCATGCTGAAGCAAGAATAATTTCCACACGAAGAACATCAAAAAGGACGATCTCTCAATTAGTATGCAACTGTAACTAATACATCCATAGACATTAACACTAATGCTTTATATACTGACATTGAAACAAATACACTGCTCATATAAAATTTGGTATTACTTTCCCGGCAAAAAAGAAAGTCTACGTTTCCGGAAATAAATACCTTACTTTTTTCGAGAAAATAGTAACGATTCCGGTATGTTCAGGCAAAAGTAGTAATATCTTTTAAAGTCAAATCCCAAGGAAAGGATGCACACAAGAGCTAACAGTTCACATTCTGGTATGTTTTGTGGTTGAGTTGCTGTCTCTTTTACGTCTTTATCACATCTTCTCTTCGTATATGTACGCGACTTTGATATATCGTCATGCATGGACACAATACTTCACTATTCGTTTCATTTTCGTATTTTGACATGATTAATATATAAATAAGAAGATGTGGTAAAATTGACAAATTCGAGTATTTATACTACATAACATAGGTGGTGTCATGAACACAAAACTTTCCAATAATTTTGACATCGATCATCAGTTATATTTTACTATTTTGTAAATTTGAGTTATTGATAAACAATCGCAGGTCTTAATTTGTAGCACGTTCCTTCGTTCACGTTTCCGCAAAAAGAAAAAAGTGTTTCCTTCTCGCACTTTAATAGCCCTTTCCCGCAATTATTTTCAAGATAATTTCATATAACACATTATGAAATGCCGACCAATGAAATTTATTTGAATATTAAGCGTGGCCTACGAGAGCACCTGACGTTGCGCACGATGTTGGTACTATTTAGCGTTACACGACGTTCCGCATAATGAAGCGATTTCGACGATTTCAAAGAACGATTCAAGCGTTCAAGCTTATAATTGATGAGGTCAATTTACTGTTGTGAATTTGGTAACTGATTTCGGTTTGTCTGAAAATGCATAGTTTAACAAATAAAACTCAAAGTGGTCGTACACATATTTTTTTTTAACGAATATTCATTTATAGGAGTTGTCAGTCTTTCCAGGCCATAATTGATCATTTTACTTTTGGCAGCAGTTCGCATTAATGAATCCTACATTAATTTCCGAATTTATACACATTTCTTTTTAATATAAATTAGATTTTGATTTTATTTTCCCTTTTTAATGCATGTTTATACATACTCCTTTTGTTGCAATTCTTTCCGTTTCCGTTTCCGTTTCTAACTATATTTTATCATTTCCGATGCTTTCTTTGTCGC
This sequence comes from Mytilus coruscus, assembly GCA_017311375.1. Taxonomy (NCBI): domain Eukaryota; kingdom Metazoa; phylum Mollusca; class Bivalvia; order Mytilida; family Mytilidae; genus Mytilus; species Mytilus coruscus. Next base: position 30,002,361 of record CM029608.1, on the reverse strand, counting down.
AAAATTTCTAGGTGGTTAAACATTTTGGATTCATGTTTTCTCATTTCCGTATTTTTGTGGCATTACATGTATGCATATCCTTTGTTTTGTTATATTAGCCAGCAATAGTTTTTCTCTATTTTATTTTATTAACAAAAAAATTATGTATGTTGCTTTTGATGATTTAAAACTTGCAGATGGACAACGTTCCTTGAATAAAACAAATGTCATGAATATGCTGAAAAAGACTAAGATCCCGATATTTTTTATATCAATTTCATTTGGTCAACATTTGAATTTAAACTTAAACTTTTCCTTTATCATACATTGGTTATTTTATAACTTATATTTTTATTTTCATTCGAATTAAATTTGAAACAAATAATTATGATATAAAATTAAAAACCCGAGCATGACATCAATTACGTTTTGCGAACATTGGGACAAAACGGCTATACTTTTTGAAACGATATAAACATCTTGTTGCCTATCGAAAAAATGTTAAACACTATATTGTTTAAAAAGAAAACGAAAAAAACTTTTACCGCCAAGTTTTATTTTCTTTGATCTAACTATGCTTATTTAATATACAGCCGGTTAAAACCTCAATTGTAAAGAAAATACAGCGATTTTTTTCGTTGGGACAAGATGGCTATACTTTTTGAAGTCATTGCAATAGAAACTATACGCATGGTTTCCGGCAAAAAAATATCATGAACCAGGAGAAAAGTAAAAAAACTTTCAAAATATCATAAATATTTTTCCTCTCAGCTTTTCCAATTTCACGGTATAAATGTGCAAACCCGTTATATGCTTACCCTCCATATGCTTGGACATTTTTCAGACCGTTTTCAAAAATAACATTTTCCGGTTTACGGTTTACGGTTTCAGTGATATTGATTTTGCTTTAACACGCGAATAACAATAACAATAGCAATACTCTTGTGAAGTTTTACGATGGTCAGAAAAAATACTGTAGGAAAGAAACGGAACTCCGATCTTTTGCACACAAAATGTAACGTTGGACATTACGTTTTTGCGTAAAAATGGGATAATTAAGTGTAATAATTCTTGATATTTTAAATTTCGGTTCCTTTTTTTCTTTATTTTCAAGTCAAATGTAATAAATTCAACCAAAAATCACTATATTTTTATCGAACTGACCAGTCTACGTATTTATTTTCATGCTAATCTATAGCAAAATGGAATTCGTACCAACATCGTGCGCAGGTAGATTAAACTTGGGAAGTTAGAATAGCCAATTATTTTTTTTATTTAGTAATTACCGCTAAAATATGCCTTACACAATTATAACAGAAACATTTTATTCGACGTGCTTTACAATGTTTAAGTTACCTTTTGATCTTAAAAACGTTTTTGAATGCCGCAAATATAAAAATAAGTTTTTTTTTAAATATTCCTTTTGGGCCAGGGCCGACCGTGCGAGGGCTTAATAGCCAGTCCAGTTTGTCAAATGTTCATTTATTGCAAGAATTATTTTACATGCGGACATAACGATAATCCCTTCGTAACCCCACTTCAATTTTCATTTGTCGTTTGCTGCTTTTACACAAATAACACACATTTTAACCAGTGACCGGTATTACAAATTTACACAGGTTTAAAAGTTCATTGAGCTGTTACTTTAATTACAAGTTTTAGCAAGACGAAACTGTTTACTAAATGAATTCAACAAATGCCAAGCTCATCTATATCAATTTTATTATTTAACAAAAAAATGTGTTTAATTACAAGCTATTTTAAATGTCGGTATAAATGTTAATGTTTTTTTTTACCGAAAATATAATATGCATCTATTAAAACTATGTACACAATGACTAATTTCTTTTCCTTTTACGTGCGTGTCGACATCAAAATAATGAGTACGTCAATATAGGAATACAGAAATAAGAGGAATGGTAAATATTCAGGAATACATTAATTCTACGATTACAACAAGGACACATTTATACAGAAATATAAGTGATTATTTCACCCCTCAAATGTAATTCAAATCTATTTATTGTCTATTGATTAAAAAAACATCTTTCACTTCTAGGGTTGTAATGAGCACAATTACGACCTTCTTATTATCTTTCCGGTTTTTATTTTTTCGCAAGTGTATTTAAAAGACCATACCTTACTTACATGCCAAGAGTTTTCATATTAGTAAGCAATATTGAAAACGAATAATTTGATATAAAGAGCTATTTCATTTTTAACAGATTAACACTTTGTGCTTTTTAAATCGTGCATCAATATTTATAAATTTAGTTATATATCTATTGTCCATTCGTTTATCTTAATTGTGAAGCATGTTTATATATTCAGATTAAAATTTTTATTAAAGTCTCACCACTTGTATAGCATTATACATTCCAATATACATATAAAACATTACGTATAACATTAAATATTGGAAAACATATATAAAACTAACGGGAGCGTCTAAACACCACTTAGGCCGCCTTGGTGCACTAAGATCCTGAAACTGCACTAAGCCCATGATGGGATGGTGTTATGAATAAAACAAACATACCATCGGATGTAGTTTTTCCTCAAGATAATATATCTGACATTTTTTGTCAGTACATTTTGTTGTTTTGTCGTAATATGATTTTTTCTGTCATCAAAGGTTTTGTCCGACGGCACGTGCCAGTAATTAACAGGTAATAAAACCACTGATCCATGAAGAAATAAAGAAAGGTTATTGTATAATAACGGTGTCTTCCTCAAATGCCAACATTTTATATAATACCTATACCTTAAATGCCAACAAAAATAGGATTTTTTTTTAATGAGACTTAGAGATAATGGCAGATTTTGGGGTTAAAATTAGTATGAATTTTAAAGAGATAAAGAAAATCAAAACTTTTTAAAATCTTTTAATAAAAAAAATGGAATGAATTTTTTATTTTGACACATAAGAAATTCGAAATATTAAAGAAATTTAAGTTAAATATTTTAAACTTTAATTAAAGTGGGTTGTTCGGTGTGAGGCAAGGCTCCGTGTTGAAAACCGTACTTTCACCAATATTAAATTTTTTACTTTTATAATTGTGACTTGTGACTTCGATGGAGATTTGTCCTATTGGTTTTCATACCACATCATCTTATTTGTATAAAAAGGCCCGGAAAATAAGAGATTTTTTTAATTCCATATCATCATGATTAAGGCAGTGGCTATTTTGCCGACTCTGATTAAATATATTTAGTTCGGTAAATAACATTTGAAACACATATAATCGTTTAAAAACTGTTATCAGTCAAATTTACATTATGACAATATTTCCTTTAAGTTTTTAAACTTTTGGAACAAACAAAAAAAAACAATGAATACACATAAAGATGACTAGACGGTATGGATTTTCTCGTCGTTTAAGGTCGTACTGCGACCTGTCATTGCTTAAATCTTCGTCATTTCAACTCTGGTGGATATTTACATTTCTCAATGGCAATCATATCATAACTCCCAAATTATATCATGTATATATGAAATATAGATTTAATCATAATTACATGTATCCCTTGTAGAATTACCAGCGATCTGTCATACTTGTTGATATTGGGTTTCATTAAACCCAAAGGACGCCACATTTTACAGTCTTATAATTGAATTTAGTCTATTATATTTTATAATTTTAAGTCTTGAAACAGTAAATTGAGAAGAATAAAAGAAACAGAATACAATACACTTGGCTTCGTAAACAAGCCAATCTCCATTGTTTTACTGTTATTTTCTCAAAATTTTATTTCAACACTTCCCCTCCCCTAAAAAAAAAAAAAAATGCTCACAAATCATCAAAGAAAAGATCAACAGTCCTTTGATCATTAATGATTATAAACAAAAAGAATGAGTTACTGGTGAAAAGTTAACCCTTCAAGATTGATTAGATTAATTATCAAGGTAATCATACATTACAGAGGGGCATTACACAAGAAGAGCGCGTGTCATGTTAAAAATGTTAATAACTTTTAAATCTATTTAGATCTTCAAACCAACTTTGACCATAATTTTTTTTTATCATAATAAGAAATCTTAATTTATGATCTTGGTGCATATTTAACCTTTCATTCATCTCCTTAGTGCAGTTTTTATGAATTCGTCAACTTTCAGTGGATTCAATCAACACTATAATAACTGGACACATTAAACAAAAGTTGGCGCGTGCCACGTAAAATGTTAATAAGTCTTTAATTTCTGAATATATTTACACCAAAATTTAAATATATGCTCTTTATTCAAAACTTTATCGTACTGAATGACCTTGGTGCTTATATGACTGTTCCATCATGGGCTTAGTGCAGTTTCAGGAGCTTAGTGCACCAAGGCGGCCTAGGTGGTGTTTAGACGTACCGAAACTAACCACCAGTAAAATATCTTAAATCGATAACGCTCGGAGCGGATTAATGATAGATACACGAGGATGCTGTTCTGCTTGAGTGATTTACCTTACAAAAAGGCGGACACTTTAAAGTTTAAAAGGACTTAACATCAGTTTGATTCCGTTTAACGGGGGCGTGGCTAATTAGTTTGACGCAGTTTAACCACATCTCAAATTAACTTGAATGACCGCAAGGGAATCTATTTGACTGGTATTAAAATGATTTGATATGGATTGAAATGTATTAAAATAATTTTAATTTTGTCAATCTTTATTCAATTTTCATTAATCTTTTTAAATGCCGTTAATGCGTTTTTGTCCGTTCAAGCTAAATTCGAGTTATTAGTGTTTTATTCCCCGGCATTTTAAATTACTTCATCTTACCTCTGCTGTCTTACTGTCACTGTAATACTGAGGCACCGAAGCCACACGAGCTATGTTATGTAATATTGCTACAACTTTCTCAATGAAGGAACATACTTTCTGAAACAGATGAAAATGAAATAACAGTTAATGTCAAATGCTAATTAAGTTAAGAATTTGAAGTCGGTAAAAACTTGCTTATTTTCCCAATAAATAACGAATAATGTCAAATATAGCCTGAAAGGGAACACAGAATATAAATATTACTATAACATTACATTCGTCCGAAATACCAAAAGCTGGATGCACAAATGAAGAGTCATGACAGGGATATTAAAAATAAATGGACACAATGGTACATGAACAAATAAAGGCAAAACAGCAAAAGTAAATAAAATGAAACACAGCTTCCTGTATTATGTGTTAAGTTTACAATGAATTTTATTTTTTTAAGTCATGTTACCTTCCGATAAGCATTTTACAAAACTTTTTTTTGCCTCATTTACTTATGTCAAACACCGATGACGTTTAATCAAAGTCTGAATAGCAGCTGACAGCTCTTGAGTATCGTTTGAGTTACGAAACGTATACTTAATACGCAGGTGAAGTTGGTATAATGCTGCTAATTTATAATTTAAAAATTAAAATCGTCGCGTTTTTCTTAAATTATGGTATTGAGATGGAGTGGCATCCGTATAAGTCTAAAGATGAGACGGAAGAAGCTATGTCCTTGGTTTCTTTGATATTTAGTTCCGGAGGATATGTTCATGGGACCCAATAAGGAAGTTCAGATTGTCAATTGAGAACAAGAGGAGGCGCACAATTGGTTCCAATAGGAATGCCGACAACTTGCTGGAAAATTCTACCTCCAACTGTAACAAATATGCCAAGGAGAAACTTCAGCATACTGATCACGTATTCTTGTCACTGTGCAGCATGTTTTATCCACAGGTTCATTTTTAACACAATATACCAAATTGTATCCCAAAACAATAAGTTTGTAGCTTATGGTACCCGTTTTATAAAGAAACATCGTTGTGGATTATCTCTTGGAAACGAGTTTAAAATAATTGAGCTTTAATTGCATTTACATGCGATAAAATTTAAGGAAAAACCTGTGAATTATATTAAACGTTTTCCTTTATTTAAAAATAGATAGTTGTTATATATGGATTGAAATATGTGATTTCAAAATTATTATTGTTAATTTCAGGGGTATGAATAGTCCTTATTTCTTATCGTGGTCTTATTCAATATGCAATATATAATTTTTTCAAGTAATTTCGTATGATAGTGGCAGAACATGCAACTCTAACGTTCAAAGAGATCCATTGGTAATTGATTCAATAAGTTATCGTATATACTTATTACATGAATACACACATTGATGTTTAGATATGCTTCTTAGTGCATCATGTACTTATGTTTGGAGTTTTGTCCACACTCATCCGGTTGAAAGTCTAATGTATTTGCTTAAACATATTTTACAAAACAAGAAACTTTACATGATTTAGTCCTTATGAGCAGGGTTCCCGCTTAAAATTGTGGCGTTTAACATTCATTATTGGCGAAGACATTTGACGAAAGAAATATAACGGTTCGATTTCGTCCATCTAGTTTATATTTTTCGGGTTTATCTGACTTTTTCTCTAATCAGACAATGCTGGGAATTCACCTTGAACTCGTTACGATTTTGATAGAAAATCAATAAGCAGATGATTGCATTTAATAGCTATAGGCAACAAAAGACTTATTAATAAAGGTGTTGATTGTATTGTTTAATGAAATGGTGTGGTTAAATGGCTTCACCTGTCACCTATAGGGTTTTGCTTTTTTAACAACTTTGATAGAAATAATTGTTTTGAAGGGGGTACTTCACAATCATTTTAGCGAATCACTTGTTTGAATCATAGTTTTACGTCTTCTTTTTTCCTTAAAACGATGGTCCTGAAAAAAAAAAAACTGCTGTTATGACGAAAAATGTTCAGAAGTGAGAAAAATGTCTAATATCAAACTTTATCCTTTAACCTCGATAGAAATACTTGTTTTTAAGTTAGTATTTCCAATCGTTTTAGCGACGCACGTGTTTAAAACATAGCTTTACGTCTCAACTTTTTCTTTTAACGATGGCCCGGAAAAAAAAGCTATTGTTATAAAGAAAAATATTCAATCTTTATCCTTCAACTAGTCGGGAAGTATCCGATAAATTTAGTGAAGATTAATCAAGTCAAAATCTATGATTTCATGATTTATGTTGGAATTTTACAGTTTCTTTAAAAAAAGATAAATGTTTTTTTTTTATAATTGAGTGTTTATTTATTACAATGTATATTAAAAAATAGATATATATTATTTTAATAGACAACAATGCAACAAACTGAATTTGTTTTTGTTAGAAAGAAGGAACATTTTAAACGAAAAGTAAATTTTATAAGTTGGCGAAAAAAGAAAAAAAAAAGTGGCGAAAAATATATTGTTTTGTCGAAAGAAGTGATGAAAAAGAAAATTGACCAGGGGAAACCTGCTTACTAGTATCAATTAATTATGAACCTTGAGTTTATCATGGTTAATACTATACGTACAATAGTCAGACATGGTAATGTAATGGAAATAGTTATCTATTCCTACCTCGTTCTTGTCCTTCTGTAAATACTTGAGAAATGGCTCATGTCTACATATACCTGTCAAATATTCTATACCACCAGCCACGGCAATAGCCTGTAACAAAATAGCTTTTTTTAAAGACATGAAACTCCCATTTGTGGCAATTTAACGCTGTGAAATTGAAAGGTCCGATGTCGAAAGAAAGAAAAGGATAACTTAATAATCTAAAAATACCAAATCAAGTTGGGATTAGTTCTATTTATTTTTTTTTTACAATCTGTAATCACTGTTCTACAACAGTCCCTAGATGAGTTCTTCTTACACATCATACCTTTATCTTCAAGAACCCAAATGTTGTTAAACACATACTTCCATTACATATATGGTGGCGTTCGCTTTTGTTTGTTAATCTCATTTACATACAATGCCGAAATAATTTAAGTATTTTAGTTTGTTTTAAAAACAATCGGCATTCCTATGGGAACGAACTCTTCATTTCTCCTTATCAACTTGTTTTTATTAATCAATAGAGGCATATTTCATTAAGAAGAATAAAAAGAAAATAGTAGTATAATTTACTTTCGGTATCGACAGATACTTAAAAACTCATTGCCAAACAGATTTTAGTTTTTCAACTGTAACATTTCCATTTCTGTGTATAAATTTTCCGACAACAAATTTTATATAGATTATACAGGTTTGGGTTAATGCAGTATTCCATAGCTTTTTTGCATATTCTTTCTTGACTGTCTTGATTTTTCTCGATTGTGACATAACCGATGGCGGCTTACATGTATTCCCTAGTTTTCCTTTGCAATTAACACCACAACAGATGACACTACTGTACGGTGCCTAATAACACTTCCATATCACGTAAGATCTAGTTCACTTTTGTTTGATGTGTGTTGCTCAGTTTACGTTTTTAGTAGCGGTTTGTCGACTGTTGATTGTCTTTTATTGTTTATTTCGAAACTTTATTGAAATTTTCTACCTTTAATTTTGTAGAATCCCCAGATTTTACATTTTAAATTATTAACCACATGACAATACAATTGAGAATGGAAACGGTAAATGTGTCAAAGAGACAACAACCCGATCAAAGAGCTGAAAACAGACAATGGTTCTTCAACACAGCGAGAAAATTCCGCATCGGGAGGCAGTCCTCGTCTGGAACCGAAACAAACGTGTACGAGTTCAGGGAAAATTGGAAGTTTTTTTATCGTTTTTGATAATATGCCTAAAATAAGCTAGTGCATGTATCTAGAATTTGGCTATGAGAGATGTTTTGAAACATATAAATAAAGCGTGTCGGGAAATAAAGTAGAAATGAAGAAAAGCAATAAAAGCGCTGTTCCTTTGCTTTTTGTGTGGTTTTTGCAGTGCATGTACTTATTTTGTGTCATGGAAGGATACCCCATATTCGTTTTTTCTATCAGATAGTATTTGTATAGGGGAATTCGATGTTCAGAATGAAATACGATGTTTAGAGTGGAATACGATGTTCAGAGTAAAATACGATGTTCAGAGTGAAGTACGATGTTCAGAGGGAAAAACAGTGTTCAGAGTGAAATACAATGATCAGAGTAACATACGATGTTTTGAAGATAAAACGATTTTCAGAGTGACAAACGATGATCAATGGGAAATAATATGTTCTTTTATTCACCAAAGATAGACTCAGACAATGAAATATTCATTTAGCAATCAATATTAAAAATACAGTAAATAAATAACAAACGGAAATTGAATGTAAGTAGGAGTATGTGTTGTATACCATATATACAAGGACTTTCGAACTTCATGGCATTTGATAATACAATCAAAAGTTTATAATTTAACTAGAGGGTACGTATTGAGCAATTTTAAGCCATTCGTGCTTAATCCAAGTTGATGATTCTTCATTTTTTTACATAAATGTTCTTGTGAAACCATTACAGACAATATAAACTCTTCAAATCTAGTCATTTGGGCTAATTATTAAGAGTATAAACTAGTTCACTTGATTTCTAATTGGATTGTGTACATACATTATATATTCATAATTCCTGTAAAATATTGTAATAAATCTTGTCAGTTACGTTTCTGGCAACTGCCCTCACTAAAAAAATCCGCCATTTTCTTTTGTTGTGTAAATATAGTAGCGGTAAGCACCACAAATCAATTGATCAATCAATAAAAGAAACAAACAAACATTCAGCAAGCCGAAAAAAAAATATGTTTTTCTATTTTACATAAGATAAACGTAAAAAGACTTACTTCTCCTACACCACTATAACAATTGGTAATCCTCATCATACATGTTACTATTTCCATGTTTAGCTCATAGGTATCTTTATCTTTGAAGATTAGGTTGTCTAATTCTTCAAATCTAATAAGTTCAAGCAATGTTTCTGAAAAAAAGTTTAAGTCAATGCATGAGACGATAAACCTCATAATTCTAGTCCCTGACTTCCCTTTCACGAGTTTATTCATTGTATTTGCGAAGGCCGTATGACGTTAGAGTGAATTCAATTATGTAGTAAAAATTGATATATCTGACCCAGAAATTGTGCGATGGTGCTTGCTTCTACTTTTTGTCTCGCTATTGTATACGATCAATAATCAAGCAGATATATAATACTAAAATCAGCTTTCTTGTTGATTTATTTTACAAACATGTACTCTCATCGGCTGACCCCTTGATGACAAACTAAGGATTTATTCCTACGAATGTTTTGCTGCTTTCTCTCACTTCAACCAATTCGTCACATGACTGCGTTATCTCATTCCGTGTTCATATCATATGACCCTGGTGACCTACCTATAGAAGCAAGCTTTTCTTCACCATCCACTCACTCTTATATGAACATTCACCGTTACTCACTTGTATTGATTGTGTTGCAAAGACAAAGATAATCACATCATTTATGGCCTTATTGCACTATATAGAGTAGACGTACCACTTTAATGTATCGATTTGGGAATTTGTTTGTCTTTTTGGTATCTTCTGGCCTTTTTTATCCTAAAAACTTAGCTAAACACGCGTTATTTACGGTTCCCATTGAGAATTTATCTGGACCCGAGGTAGGAATATGCCATTCGTTTTCCTATTTTTCACTATTAGTCACAAATGATGATCAGAGCATGTTTATGACAATAAGGAGAAATTACACATCGCATTTCTGAATTCGAAAAAAACAGACTTCATTATAATTTTGATTTATCAAAAGACTTAATATAAGTGAAAAACTGCAGTAACATTTACAGCCAAATATTTGCTGCTATCGTACCCTTCTGTTTAGCTGATGCCAACTGTGAAACAATAAAGATCGCCCACTTACGACGAACAAAATAACGGCGCGAAATGAATACATATCATTACGTTGTTTGCAGATATGCGAAAACTTACCGAATACTTTTGTGTTAACAAGTGCTTCTTCGTAGTTCTCTATATTCTCAAAATCGGCTGAGTTTTTGACGAAGTTTATTTTCTTTACACATTCTAATTTCTTATTACTTCTGCCATCAAGTAGAATGGATTTTATGATTTCTAAGGTTGAACAATATGTCTTAAGGTCTGATTTGACATCTATTGAAGGAATAACATCTTCTGTGAAACTTTCCATTGTTGGTTTCAAAGAAAGCATCTGAAGAGGTTAAAAATAATGTTAAACATTTTTTCATAGTCGGTTATATATATATTTAGAATTGCGTAAAAATATACAAATTTTGGCTGTAATTTCCCTTTTCAAGATAAATCCCTTAGATTGAATGATTGATTGTTGGTCGCTTAACGTCCACTGTCAAATGTGTCATGCATGTTCAGGAGGAGAACAAATTAATAATAAATTAAATATGTAGGTAATGTAATAGAGGTTGTCCGGGATGAAGGTCGGGAATATTTTGACTATCACTGGAAGATGAGGGTAAATTGGATTGAGACTGAAATTGTGACAGGCAACCTACGGACCCTTCAAAGAGTTGATGCAGGGGTTCCTAACGTGCAGAGAGCGCTCTCTCTACACGAGTCATCGGATTTAAAGTCCCTATTCTGACCTGACGTGGCTGCGTCCTTATAAATCCCGCATAGCCAAAAGGACGCTAAACTCTGGCAAGGGTTTTACTGCTAGTCGAAAGAAGACCTGTAGCGACCATATTCCTATTCCGCAGGTACCCCTGGGGGTACCCGAGCTAAGAGAAATGTGACAATGGTGAACAGCAGTGTTTTTTTTTTTTTTATCTGGAAATGAAAATATGACGGAACACGAGTACACAAGTTAGATTAGAAAGAGATTTTTATACTTAAATTTTAAAGAAAAATATTAAATTACATTGCATGCATTACGATTTTTCAACGGGGGAATTTTAGGATAGTTTATTATAAATCGAAGCACTGACTACTGTGCTAATAATACCATCGGGGACTAAGAGTACACCAGCAGTGGTATTGACCCTGTGCTAGTTAATGAAAATAACACTTTCGTGCGTCCGAACAGCTTTTCTTGAGTTATCTTCATCAGGAACACTCAAACTTAAACATTTGAAAATATGCAGGGATGTTTAATACGTAGCAACATTAGGGGCTATATGACCAATAGGGACATACAAAGGAAAGCTAAATGCATCTACGGTCAACTTAGCCTGAGGGAGTAAGAACTAATTTTTAAGGATCTTTAATATATAATGGACAATTCAAAATCCGTTCTTGAATTTCTCATAGTTGTTTTGATTGGTGCTCCTGCTTTTCAAACATGTTAGTTTGATATGATCAGTGAAGTACCACTACTTAAGGAAAACTTTATCAAACTTCAGAAAAAAATATTTGTTTGGTAAACCTTGCAATTCGCCCGATACGAAAGCCGTGAAAACGCGAACAGAGTCATATCAGTAGTCAGATAACTTTGGGGTTCAATAGTAAGAAAGAGAAAACTCTATCGAAATAATTGCAATGATACTTGAAATGTTTGATATTGCACCATTGCTAACACCAATGAAAGAAAACACAGAAAGAGTGCTACATTTTGTGTCACAAAATTTACAGCTGTCAAAATCCGCAGCCGTACCATTTTTAACAAGTATTTTGCAGTTCCGATCTCTTGTTTGATTAATTTCTATGATCGAAAAACTTGTAAATGTAAAATTGTTAATTGTCAGAACTTTCTTTGAATGGCATTCAGAATTTTAGAGGCACCATTTACCATCATTCATTTCAATGTGCTTCATGTCTTCGGTCAGTCTTGGATAGCTTTTTCTTAAAAGGAGTTCAAATAACATATTTCGCTCAAGTCATGAAGACAAATATGAAAGTGTCATTACCGTAACCCTCCCTAGTGTCAATAAATACATTAATTGAAATTGAGTCCCTGACTGTTCCTCCCCTCCCCCAAAAACGATTTCAATAATGATATGATTTATAACCGATATACCAAGGTATTAACTATCAAGAAAATATTGATTTAGTTTTACAATACGTTGCTTTAAAATTGACATGTTTGTCATAGTGGAAGCCTAATAGTAGGAAAATCGCGGATGTTTGTGAAAAAAATAAAGAATAATTGGCTTTTTGGACAATCTTTTTATTTTTTAACTTCGCAAGCATTAAGTGTGTTCAAACATCCATGAAACATACCGTTTTAAAAATATGTCATATAAAGTCATATGAAACTTCAAATTAAAAAAAAAAGTTGTATAAGTTTTATATACTTTAATAGGTAAGTTTTACTATAAAACAAGTGTACGTAAACTTTCATGTAAAAGAAAATCCTTTATAATATCAAAATCTTCATAAATATACTGTTATAGAATTATTGTCTTCCCGTACACTATTTTGCCGATATTTTCCAGAACAAGTGACCTCAACTACGAAATCACTCGTAAGAACTTAGTCCAATGCACAGCACAAGTGCGAGGGGAAAATCGTGATGAAAGAATGTAAATAAACGAGCACTGGAAGGTACATAATAAAAACTGATTCTTAAAGATCAAAATTAATACAACAAATGATTTAACAACTGTTAAGGAAAAGCTTATTAACAAATTAGAAAGCATGGAAATTATAAAAAAAATATATATGATGGCTCTATCAATTCATTTATTTGTCACGTGATCCACGTGGACTGTGTTGATTGTTTATCAATGTCACGATCCGGTAAACTTCGGCAATGAACTCGAAAGTTCATTAGTTTGCGATCAACGATCACTGAATGAAGTATTGTTTGTCGATGATACGTGATAGATTCGTAATAAATATGAACAACTTGTACATGTCGTATACAGGACTTAGTTTAGTATATATGCATGCATTGGTTCAATAACTTTCATTACATTAAAATTACAAGAAACTATTTGAACATGACCGTTTCACAATTTTATGATGCATCCCTTGTGATGTATTGAAGCATTGTTCGGATCATGAGCTGTTATGCCTTAACTATTCGTCGCCGAAGAAAGATTTTCACCAACACAATCATAAAAGGGTGGCCAGTTTAATGGCTTCACATTAATTCATTTGACTTGGAAGATGCACATGAAGAATGTAGCGGGTTCAATTATTTGCGAGCTCTCAACCCTGTCCTAAACTAGGACAGTGGCACGACCGAACAATCAAATTACAAGCTGTAAAATTCAATTAAAAAGGCCTAATTCATCAGATAAACACAAATAACCAATCTAGCTGTCACTGTAATCCAGATCAACATACGTTTTTCAACAATAGACAAATAGTTTTAAACAAGTATGGCTCTTTATTGTCCCATTCCATAAAACAGCTGAATTTATTAAAAAGAAACTATAGAACATCAATCTCTCGAAAAGACAAACAAATAAATAAACAAACCAGAAAACAAATTACGGCCTACCTGTTAAATGCGTTTAATCTTTCTAAGGTAAGTTGTTATAACTTTACAAGCGTCATTATTAACATTTGAACATTGTGTACAATATATGTCATTTAACACCCACGTAATTGTGATATGATTGATTTTATTGAATTGGGTAGGCGATCGATAAGAAGATATGATTACACGCTACTTTTTTAAATGGGTTGTTTTGTTATTTCATTTGTTTTCACATGTCCATGGTAGAATCTCCCGGTAAACATTTATTTATATATATTATACTGAAGATATGTAGATGATCGATCCTGTGCACTTAAAAATACTACTGTATTGTGAGTATATGTCCTTGTTTAATAACTACGAGAAGGTAACACCTCATGAAACGAAAGTTGATTTTTTTAGCAGCTATAGTTAGAGGAGGGGATATTGCGTCTGCGCAATGCTAAGCGGTGTTGTCGTAGAAGTGAGAAGTGAAAAGTACAGGTTCCACCCCCTGTTATGGAGGAAGTAGAGAATCAAATCTACCCTAACATTGTTATGTTGATTTTTGAGGCACTTTATAAATATTTTAACGCCTGGTATTTCTTAATCATAAGAAAAATGATTGACAAGGTATAATTTACAGTTGTCACTACACATCAGTTATGAGCGATGACATTACCCCGAAAATTGGGGATTTTCTTGCAGTAGACAATCTATACTGAGTAAAAATAGTTTATCAAAATATGATGTAATTTAAAACCTTAAGTTAACATTTTCAAAGTTCCGGATATAACTCTTATTTTACATAGATTGTTTTTATGTAAAAATTGTACCTTATGTGTTATGTTGTTGCTGTTGTTACAATAATTTAATTTAATTTGAAATGTAGGATATTATTATGTACCAGGATTGGACTACTGCACGTGTCCCGAAAAGTATGTCTGGAACAGGTCTTATATATGTAACGGGTTTTAAGGACTGTTCGAGACATGCTTGTTGGGACGGTTCATTCAACCTATGCCAATATTTTGAAATTTAGGTATAAAAATGTATGAAAAAATGTTGGCATAGGTTAAATAATTTGTAACATATTAAGTGTTATAAAACATATATTGATTAGGATATAATAAATTTACAACCAGTTTAAGCTTCAATACCATTTTCGTTACATGTAATCGAAACATATAGGTAATTGTTTGTCTTGAGGATCTCTATTTCATAGAAATAAATATAAAATTAATATAAAAAAACAAAGCATAAGGAATAATTAATCATCTATTTATATTAGATATATACCAATGTCACTCTCATAAATAATATAAAATATATGATCAAAATATTTAATGATATTTCAAATACATTGACATACTGACTATCATGACTATAGCGCTATTGAAACAAATATTTTATAAATACTGACTTGTGTAAAATATCTATTTTGAATGTTCTCTGTTAAAGCCTACAATATTGACACAGACAGAGAATAAGATAAAGTTCACTATCAATTTCTCGAAAGTTATACACTATCAATATGTAGAAGATATGAGGCTGCATCTGCATACTCAACTGTCATGTTGTTATCCTGGAGTCTAGGTTAGGTCAGCTAGCCTGTTGTCATTTTCAATGTACTTTCTTTTCTTTTGCGTTGACGACGTTTACCACCTGCTGCGTACTGGATTATATAAACTATAAACTAAATAGCTGTTTGCTGTTTCTTCAAAAGTGTTTGCGTGTAGTGCATATCCAGTATACTCTATCATTTAGTCTGGATTTCTGGATTTAACCCATTGTGGATTAGACTCAGGTTGCCTAATCTATTCGTATAACACTGAATGTCTAAATGTACATTTGCCATACTGACTTGTGAATGATGGATTTTCAAATTACAATTAGCGACACAAAATGTAATCATAAATCTCACAACTAGAGTAAATAAATAAAAACATACACTAAGTACTTTTTCTAAGTAAACTAAATAAATAAAGGGCGCATTTTCCCACTGGAAAGCCGCCGTCTAATAAATGAAGAAAAAAAATCAATTTATTTGATAGTTTAAATTTTATATTGCAAAATTAATTTGATTTAAAATTTTAATTTTTTGTAAAACTATGATATTTTTGTATATTGTGTTGCTTGTTTATTGCATGTTTCATATTTAGTATAACAAAATAATTAACAAATGTTATCATGAAAATTCACAAATGAAAAACCGTTTTAACTTTAATCTTTTCTCAAGTATTACATGTTCAATTTTATAATTTGTGTCTATTTTTTATTATTTTATTTATAATTTACTTCAATACAATTTCGCAAGTATCAAGTGTTCTACTTTATAATTTTTGACTTTTTTAATTTTAATTTTTATTAAATTTATTGATATTTACTACAACACTATTTTTCAATTATTTTTTTTCTAATTTTTAAAGAGTAATAATTAATGCTTAAAAATGCTGACTGTATTTTTCCTGTTATTAATTGATAATTGTTATAACAACACCTATTGTATTTTGTTTGTAGGCATAGGTTAGATATATATTTATCAAATGTTGGCATAGGTTGACGACACCGTTGGGGCACGTGCCGACGTTCAATGCTGGTCTACAATATTATCTACATTTAAATAATATAGTTAGGATTTGTTGTTTCGTTTGGTTGCTGTCTCATTGGCATATGCCATGCATCTCTTTTGTATCACAAGTATGTAACAAAAAATCATTATTGCTATTTATTTCGAAGCTTGTGTCATGGTGTAAAATGGCGCGTTTCTGTAATTTGCTAATTGTCATTGTGTAAAATGGCGGGTTTCTGTAATTTACTAGTTGTCATTGAGTGAAATGCCGTGTTTCTGTAATTTGTTAATTATCATGTTGTAAAATGACGGTTTTCTGTAATTTGCTAATTGTCATGGAGTAAAATGGTGTATTTCTGTAATTTGCTAATTGTCATGGTGTGAAGTGGTGTGTTTCTGTAATTTGCTAATTATCATGGAGTAAAATGGTGTATTTCTGTAATTTGCTAATTGTCATGGTGTAAAATAGTGTCTTTCTGTAATTTGCTAATTGTAATGGTGTGAAATGGTGTGTTTCTGTAATTTGATAATTGTCATGGTGTGAAAAGTTGCGTTTCTGTAATTTTCTAATTGTCATGGTGTGAAATGGTGTGTTTCAGTAATTTGTTAATTGTCATATAATGAGTTACATGTATTCCGCTTATTATCTTTACGCATAATAAGGCTTACACCATGTGAAGGAAAAGCGCCATAATTGTTGACAAGTAAAGTTGTCTTACGTTTTATACTTATTTTGACAGCATGTGTACACGTTTTTTTCATACTGAGGGATAACCATTCAGCGATGCTTTTTTTGCACGAGCAGGGAGAATGCCAATGAATATCCTGGCCTGGTAAGAACTGGATAAAACATTTTACTCTATAAGACAGGTGAAAGGTATTTTTTTCCCCGAAAAAAAATCTTCCTGTCAACCCTCCACTTTTTTAATACTAAAGAAAGTGGTGAACACCCACTTCGATTCTTCGCTGCGATACTAGTTAAACTGTTCCTTATAATACTTCATCTGATTGTCTGATTTGATTAAGGACTTTCCGTTTTGAATTTTCCTCGGAGTTCAGTATTTTTGTAATTTTACTTTTTTTTGGGTATATACCGGTTGAAATGGTCATTAATCGTGTTTCTTTGGTATTTGTGCACATTCGAAATTTGATTAACTCTTTAACTCTGAACAGAAGATTTCTTTAATTATTTATGTATTGTACCGATTCTTCATATATCTATATATATAATTTGTTTTGCATGCACACGTATAAAAATTACGGTTTTTATCCAACGCAATCATAGGTTTGAACGTTGTTTTCAATTTAGACTTATTTATATTTTTTTGTTTGGGCTTGTATTATATTTGCCTTCGTGTTTATATGATCCGTTCATCCTATTTCGACTCTTCAAAATTCAAGAGTGTATCCTAAATTGAGGTAAATTATATGGCCTTCATAATACCATTTCGATTCCTAACATCACTGAAGAGACATATATTGTCGAAATCCGGATATGGTGTACAAATTTTTGCCTCATGTTTGCGGTATACCATCTTTTCCGCAAGTTTATTGTTTTCTGTTTGGTATTAAATTAATAATAAAGATCCATGTTGTTACATCTTGTGATCCGTTTATTTGGCAATCGCCAATGGCAGTCAGCAGGGTTTAAGAACATCCGTTGTTCGACCTGTTAGTCAAATGCGTTTTGTTTAAATATACTTTTTCACTTTTTAGGTCTTTTGGAAAATGCTGTTTGTGCTGTAATTAGACCCCTCTACCAAGAAAGTTGTTTCGCATGCACACGTATAAAAATTGCGGATCTAATCCAACGCAATCATAGGTATGAACGTTGTTTTCAATTTAGACTTATTTATATTTTCTTTGTTTGGGCTTGTATTATATTTGCCTTCGGGTTTATATGATCCGTTTATCCTATTTCGACTCTTCAAAATTAAAGAGTCTATCCTAAATTGAGGTAAATTATATGGCCTTCCAAATACCGTTTCGATTCCTAACATCACTGAAGAGACATTTATTGTCGTTATCCGGATATGGTGTACAAATTTTTACACCTCATGTTTGCGGTATACTATCTTTTCAGCAAGTTTATTGTTTTCTGTTTGGTATTAAATTAATAATAAAGATCCATTTTGTTACATCTTGTGATCCGTTTATTTGGCAATCGCCAATGGCAGTCAGCAGAGTTTAAGAACATCCGTTGTTCGACCTGTTAGTCAGATGCGTTTTGTTTAAATGTACTTTTTCCCTTTTTTGGTCTTTTGGATAATGTTGTTTTTGCTGTATTTAGACCCCTCTACCAAGAAATTTGTTTTGCATCATGCACACGTATAAAAATTGCGGTTTTTATCCAACGCAATCATAGGTTTGAACGTTGTTTTCAATTTAGACTTATATATATATATATATATATATATATATATATATATGATTCAAATATATTAAAAGATTTTTAAATGAGTCGAAATATTAAATAAATATTTTTGTTTATGATATATACTAATTCTTCAAATTCCATTCATTGTTTGGATATCTTTTATTAACAAATGCTTAGGTCGTAATCTAGAATCAACGCAATATTGTATACATTTCGTTGTGTGGAGGTTACGTTTTCCCGTAAGAGCAGAAACCTTACCTATTTGACTCATTCACCCGAATCACGATTTAACGTTTCATAACAATAGATATTTGATTTTTTTTTTAAATTATGAATGTCTAAATTTAACAATACTGTGTGTGAGTGTATGACAAGGGTATTTAAATGTAAAAATGAAGTTTTTCTCAATTGTTTTTGTGTTATGGATTCCAAATATGTCATGTCTTCTCCGATTGCCATCTCACGACAACGTTGAATACAGAGGTAGGAGACTGTAAAATGCTATATTCCTAGTTTGGTACGCAGTTAATACAATGAAGTGGTTCCAAATGTTTTCAAAAGTAACGGTTCACGAGTTGGTTATACTCCCTAGTTATAAATTAAAGAATATGAGTGGTATTAATAATAATCAAACAGAAGTAATATATTTTGAGTAATGTGTATATGGGACTTCAAACTATATTTTTTATCTTGTAATTTTTGTATATGTTTCTGCTTCCATTGTTTTCAAGTACATGTATAAACAGTCCAACGTTGTAGGAAAAAAAAAAACTATATTGTATTTATTGTAGATAGTTTCAAGTCCTGAATATGCATAAGATAATTAAAGTTAAAGAAGAAAGCAACGAAACATCAAGATATTTCTCTGCTGTCAAATACAGGTACCATTCGACGAAAACGATCATTCTAAACTGCATCGTTTTCCCCCAAAGATTGTACTGTGCTGGATTTTGTTTTTCGTACTCCCCGCACTGAATGTTGAGACAACTGATTCGAATTTTATGTGTATGCATATGAAAACCTGACATAACTGTCATCTGATAACGCACAGATAAGCAGAGGCAAATTTATTTGGGGCAGGGGATCTGGGCCCTCTTATGGAGCTACATATTAGATTAATGCATATAAATTTTACATGTCCAACTCCAAACGTTGAAAAGTTTTGGCCCATCCCCTTTTTCTAAATCCTGGATCCACATCTGATAACATGTTCCTTAAATAATAAAAAACAAAACAAATGGGAAGGAATCTGTAACAAGCTACTATTTTCATATACAGGAATGTCTGGATAGGGGTTACATAGAATAAAGAATAATGAAAAATAACAAACAATATAAAAATAAGAGAAAGAAAGCCAAACAATAAATGATAGTGAATAATGAGTTGCTTAAATCTTAACAAATAATGGGTAAAAAATAATGATTTAAATAAAAAAAATGGCCTAAAAAATGAAGAAATACAAAAATTAATGTCCCCCTTCCCCCTCAATCCAGACCCTTAAGTAACGATAATTTAAACAAACAAACAAAATCTGAAGCACGCTAATATGTATGCAATTTTTCACTCTAAAATTATCATTTGATTTTCTCTGATGATAACAGTTTAAGTCACCAAAAAAAAAAAAACAAGTGCTTGTTTATGCTATGACGGCTTCCAATGTTTGTTTAGACACGTAACTGCATGATTAACATATATTAAACGTGAAATTGCACTCAAACCAATATACATAAAAGAGTCAATATATAGAATCTCCTTAACACGAGAAAACATTGATTTCCAATTTTTGTTCCGGGTGCATATTGATTCCGGTACTTTTTAATATCAAAATGAACTTTTTCTCTATTGTTTTTGTGCTGTGGATTCCAAATATGTCATGTTTTCAGATGGTCATCTCATGACAAAGTAGAGTGCAAAGGTAGGAGTCTGAAAAATTAGGACTTCTTAATTTTATACGCAAATAGTACAATGAAGTGTCTCTAAAGCCACATTCTTTAAATTTGTAAACCTACCCTGGATGTAAAACGATACTTGGAAAAGGGTGGGAAACTAAATGCTACGAAAGAAATAGTTTGCACCTGTAGGGGTCATATTCGTGTGTACATGTAAGAAGAAAGTACTTAGTTTTCATCGATTATTGTAATTAAGCTAGTTATTTTCCTTTGTATCAACTTGTTGATAGATATTAATCTTTCTTTATTACAATAATTGATGGTTTATTTGATGTTGTTTCCTTCATGTTCAGTGACAAATATTGGATGCACTCGTAGAACGAGCACATTCTAATTAAACAATTAATTAAAAACCTCGATACAAATGTACTGTAAAGTGGGTCGACATTGAAGGTTAACGATAAAAAAAGTTGACTGCCATTTGAAAAAGGAAAGGATTGATAGTGGTAGAATTTGACTATACAAGAAGTCATTATCTACCATATCCGCACACCTTGCAAATAAAATTAACACAATATTTTTTGTTTTGCGTTCGGGGTGTTTTTCTGAATTTACCTACAATAGTATACTAAAACATAAACATTTGAAATTCGAGGATGTATAAATATTTGAATGCGTAAGAAGCTATATAACCAACAGGGAAGAATAGCCCAGTTCATTAAAGGTCAATTCTACTTTTATAAATGTAAAGGGTTCTTTAATAACGGACAGAAAGCAAACGCGTAGTCCTATTTCAACACTAGGTATCGGCATCAACGTCCCGTCTTCAAAAGAATATGACCGCAAAACAGAAAAAAAATAATAAGTATTGGTCTAACTACTAGAAGAAAGTTGTCAAGACGAACATATATTTATACCATTATATTCATAGTACCAGAAACGCCTGGAAAAATACTAAAATTTGAAAACCAAAAGTTCACTATCTGATTAAAAGCCAACAAACTATATTTAACTCTACGTCACTTGTAGTATTCGAGATTCTATTTTCCGTAGTAGGTACGCAAATACTATAGTAAGGTAAATTAAATAAAACTCAAGCATCAGTAAATTCTTCAGAACTCGAAAAAGCAACAATACTATGCTGGGGTAGTCAATCATACACATTCCACCTGTATAGAAGGAGAACACATTCTTATCTGAATGTCGATTGATGATTAAGGGTGTAGTTAGGTCAGGTTTAGGAATTTTTGTCAACTGTTCAAACTCCTTGGTTTTTTTTCTACGATAGAGGGTAAAACATTTTGTCCCATATCACCCACTTTTCTTTTCATAGAAGACTTCAATAGCTCATAAAAAGTTTATTACCAAAATTTAAACAGATTCTAGATTTCCTTTCTTACGATTTAAGACCCAAATATTGCCAATGCTAAATATAAGGTAGAAGTCTGAGTCAGCCTTTTCCCGCCATTTTTTAGAAATCGAATATCTCAAAAGGGAGTTCCATAACCTATCAATAATTTTTAGCTTATTTTGTTCCTTAACTAATGCTCTTCTGAATTATAGTATCAATTTTATTTTCTAAATTATTTAAATTTCACCCAAGTACATCCTTAACAGTGGTGGATCCAGAAATTTGTATAACGGGGCGGGGGCCCACTGACTGCCCAAGAGGGGGCCCGCTCCAGTCATGCTTCAGTGATTCCCGAAATAATCAACCAAACTTTTCCCACAAAGGGCCACCCTCCCCTAATCCGCCTCTGCTTAAATAGATGAAGTAGCATTCTCTGGAATATTTAAAATATAAATAGATAATGAGCATTCAGTGATAATCAAACAATTCTAAACTTTACAATAATCACTTCAATTAAACTCTTTCCATGTTCACAATCAAAAGACAGTTGTACTTTAGAAAACAAGGGGACTACCTAACGTTCTTTTTACAAATGAAACCACTTAGTGGCTGCTAAGATGAAGTCCACATTTAAGAGGTTTTATTGCCTTCATTTTTCGTTTGGAACTTTCAAATCTGGTGGTGACAGTTTTATCCTCCAATCTCCTAAAGAAAGATTGTTTTCGTTACATTCTGGCAGCAACAGATTTGAGTTAATCAAAGAAATTAGAAATCAAACAGAGTTTGGAGATGGATTACAATCCGGTGAGTAAATATTCAAGTATTCCAGGTCTAACTCTCACTTGATAATAGCTGAACTTGCATGAAAAGGCAAATAATGAAGTTGTTACATTTATATCTACATATAACGTT
The DNA here is from genome assembly GCA_017311375.1 of Mytilus coruscus. Taxonomy (NCBI): domain Eukaryota; kingdom Metazoa; phylum Mollusca; class Bivalvia; order Mytilida; family Mytilidae; genus Mytilus; species Mytilus coruscus. The sequence continues at coordinate 29,979,135 of CM029608.1, read as the reverse complement.
GTTATCTACACATAACGTTGTTATCTACATATAACGTTGTTATCTGCATATGCCACATTTTTATGTTGACCTTATTGCATTAGGTATTAATAGGAAACATTTTGTTCAGAGCAGTTGCTGTTTATGGTACAACTGTACTCCAATTAATTAAGATCTTGCAATTCAGTAAAAAAGGAAGAATACGTGGAAATTATGGCTTCTAGGTTTTTATTTATTTAGATATTAGATAACAAGATTAACAGAAATACAAAAAAAAAATAAACTGTACAACAGACAACAAGAACTACCATCAGCCGACTTCTAGAAAAAAAACCAACTAAATATACATGTTGTATGTTACGCCATTAATAATCAGGTAACCATGAAATTTTTAATTTGTGATAGTTATACTATTTCACCTATTCACTGAACATTTATACAGTCACCCGCTTGACATTTGGCGAACCCAGTTATCAGCCAGTAAATTGATGTATCTATTAACTTGTTATGTCACGTCATTGTAGGTGATAATTTGGAAAGTCTACCTGCAAGAAAACACCATCGACAGAAAAGAGCCACAGGATCGAACCAAATAGAACTCTTAATATTTTGTGACAATGCTATTTATGATTAGTAAGTAAAGTGGAAATAGAGTAATAGAATTAAGGAGGTTCACGAAGGGCGGATACTGGCCCTCTCATTGTATGAATTTTATATTGAGTAATTACCATAAACATAAACTTTTAAAAGAATATCCACAATCTTCAAATGACTTTATTAATAATGACATCATGACAACCTACTTGGACGCATACGGAAATTATATTTTTTGGGGGTACTTTTTGCCTTATTTCAGATGGTTTTTGCTTCACCACAACCTTTGTGTTACTTGTATGAACTGTGCTATTGCTGAAAGCAATGTGTAGGTCCTCCTTATACATCTATTTAGTTGCAAATTTAAATAGTTTAGAAGTTTAGCTAGGGTAAGGCCAATGTTTCCTACAAGGAAATATACCTTTAAAGTGCAGTTAAAAGCGAATTGGCATAAACTTCGGAATTGTAGTATGATGCCTTGTACAGCTAGACCCAAGCTAGCAGCCACTCCGATAGCAGCAAGTTTTCAGATATGTCTATAAACACAAACGTTGCTTAAGATTCCAACTTACTAAAAACGTTTTTATCAATATATAAAATTTAAGATATCTGTTTTAAAAAGAAGGCACTATTCAAGGAATTTTAAAATTTCATTTCCACCAACACTGTCTAAAACATACATTTGGAAGAACACTTTTTGTCTTTTTGTGACTTTTCATACTTTAGTATATTGTTTTAAGTTAAATATGACAAAGCTTTATTTTTAAAGCAAAATGAAATTAAGGTCGTCTTCGTCTAACTCTTTTAATTAATAAATTATAATAATAATTCTTTCTTTGTCATATAAGTATATACATAAGGCTTGTGACAAATACAATTTACAAATTACAAACAAACAAAAAACGAATTTGAATATATATTGTACTGGCCGGACCAGTAGGTATAACCAAGTGACTGAATCGCAATCTCGGCGATTATATAAATCAAACAACTTGTTTTGAAAATTGTAATTATGATATTCCACCAGAATGGTTACAGTAGTCAGTGTATTGGTAAACCGCAATAAAACAAAAGGCAATACTTACAATGTATATGAAAACTCTTTTATTAGATTATGAGCTTTCAATGCTATTTTAAAACGAAGTGTAAAGTATGCATGATCTTTCCAATTAACATTTCAGATGGATGCTATATATAAACATATCCAGACGTCTGATTATACAATATCGGTGTTATTTGCTGGGATAGTAATATCATAGGTAGGTATAAACCAACAAATTCAACCAAATTTAGGAAACATCAAAATAAAGTCGACTTAGATTCCGGTTACTTGTATTGGACTTCTCATTTTGTAGTAAATAAACGACACACAGAAGAATTAAAATGATTTATTAGCTGTGGTTATTTAATACATATGCCGAAGCTATTCCTATAAACCCAACATAAAAGCACAATATGCCAAATTGGTTTATGAGAATTCGTGAGCAATTTGATATCTCTTAAACTTAGTTATACGATGGATTATCTGAAATCTCCAAGAAGACAATTTGGCACCAGTCTTTGATATTGAAAATATATGTGACCGCAAACTTAGTATTCTTGTCGTGTTAAATATATCTGACTATCTTTTTCCTACCGCAGAACTGGGTACAGTTTTTATAAATCAGGATAGCCTATAAGTTTAAAGTTATAATCAAATTAATTTCTTTACACAGACGCCAAATGACGCCCCATGGACTGAAAGTATTAAGAGTACAGCTGTTTCACCAAACACAGTTGATTCAGAAGAATGCTTGAACAGATTTACTGCATGGATAAACGCAAATTCATCACATTTACCAGAAAGAGACCATTCTATGTTATTTACAAGGTACCAACTACCACTACATTCTTTTAACTCTTTCAATTTATAAGTTTCATCACTGGTACACATTTTTAGTTAGATTTATATTTTGAATGTTCCTCATCAATTAGACTTCTTAAATGTAAATGTCACTTACAAATCGTATATTTAGTTTTTAATTATGATGTTATAAAACTTATTAACGTGTACAGAGTTTTAAATTCATATCCAAAATGTCATAGAAAAATATTCAAATAATTGGAATTTGCAATTAGGAACAACTAATACATTGTAAAGGACATTTTCACTTTTTTTATAAGGATGTGCATTTACAAAGGTGATAGACGGGGAAAGATAGCAAGGGGACAATCATAACTTATAAGTCAAAGGGAAACTGACAAAGCTATGGCAAAATACGAAAGGTGGCAAAAAGACAAAAAAAGTCCATAAAACACTACCTAGAAAGTACATGTAAATTGTTCAATAAATAGACCAGTTATATCAATGGAGGACAATTGATGACAGAAAGAACACACAATTGTCATAAAACAAAATGTTAAAGAATCCCGCACGTGGCAGATGCGCTCGACTCCAATCTTAATTGATTAGGATTGTCTGTTACCTAAGGTCGGTGGTTCTCTCCGTGCACTCCGACTTCCTCCACCAATATAAACTGACCACTACAAAAAAAGCACAATAGTGCTGAATGTAGCGTTAAACACCAATCTAACAATCAATTATCTATTTTATATACAATGAATTGAAAATGCAGTTTGAATTATGCAATTTAGATAAATAACAGGATAATGGTTTTAATATGTATATGTATGTGATTACGCGGAGTCCACTGTCACAAAGTTTGTATATTCTGATTGTTATAAATGTGTATGATATCAATGAGTGATTAAACGATACGTGTTTCAAAAAGATATAATTCATTTTGTAGATATGACTTATCATATCGTGGATCAACTTCAAATGCTGGTATGTATATAAAAGGAGAGTTAAAGAACTTAGAAAAATATAACCCAAATAACTTACAATTCCAATAAAATTCAAAACAAAGTATGCCCAGAAAAAAGGGCATCTACACTAACAAACATTTTTGCCATTGCAGGATTACTATTGACATAATAAATTCGGTCGTATGATTTTTTTTTTTTGTTATGCCGCTATTCAATAAAATAAGACTAGAGGGGGTACAGAACACATAAAGGAGTTAATTCTTTTTAAAATCAGTTGAACGTTTTAAACACATACTATTAGTAAAGAGAAATGAAGCTTCTCGATGATCAAAACTAGTGTTAATATCCAATGAAATCATTACTGTAAATTGTATAGTTCAAATTTCTTGAAATATTTACATTTATGTCAAAAGGTCAACGTTAATATTTTGTCAAATTTTTATGTTAATTAAACGAGCCAAATCTATTTTAGTCAAAGTGTTGGGCACCCCCTTAAAGTGCAACATTGGAATTATGAGATTTAAATAAAACCTCCCATAAATGTTATGTACAGTATACATAACGTATCTACATTAGGTATAATATAGTTTTATATATTGGTGGTGTTCATGTTGCTCAGTATTTAGTTTTCTATGTTTTGTCAACTGTTAAATGTCTTTTGAACATTTTTCATTTTTTGCCATAACATTGTCAGTTTGAATATGCCTTTGGTATCTTATGCGTCTCTTTTAATGCATACACCTTAACGATACAGTAACGGAACTGCATACTCAGTTTCTCCGTATAACACCTCCATAAGTGTAAAACTGGTTTACAGCAAATGGTATCAAACTTTCGATTCAAAAGAAAAGAAAAGATGAAATAATAGGGACAAAAAGAATTAAATAACAAAATATATAAATTTTGGGATGGTTGACATCGCTTTTATAGATGTTAGCATATCAACATGATCAAGACATATTTGTTTTTTTTTTTTTTATTATTGCTTACGATCTCCGGGAGTTTTAGTGACTTTGATGATTGATATAAGCAAAAGTCAATGGAACTGACTTAACTTTTTTTCCTGCTAATCAAGTGTCTGGTATAATGATCAAATAATGCATATTATTACATCGATAACTATGACAAAGCTGTCTAAATTTTGAATATCAACATGGATGGACTTAAATAAAAAAAATATATTTTTTCTGTCCTTAAGGTGATTATCAGAGAGTGGCTACATTACATGTTTTTTTTATATTCAAGGTCTTCAACTAGCAGTATTGACTTTTGCGTCTGCCAAAATTCAATGATAATGCCATCTTTTTTTAGGACTGGCCTGGACAGGTGCAATATGTGGTGTTAAGAGTCAATCTATCGTTCAGGTTGGATTTAATTTTATCATTATAACTGTAGCAGCACATGAGCTAGAACACAGGTAATTCGAATATTTCATCTTACATCATGTTAAATTGCCTTATTCGAAAAGGTTTGATATTTAAATGGATGACAAATAAATCAATTCAATTTTTGTATTTTGTCATAGTATATAAACATTTTAAATAAATCCATTATGAAATGTTTTTGTTGCAACATTTTTAAAGTTTTGAATGAAAAGAGTCTTTCAACGTGTAGAAGTAACACTGAACATTACATTCTTTGTCTGCATTACAAAGATGCAAAATTGAGAAATTGTAATCCTTATTGTTATTGCAGTCTGAGCGCCCAACATGATGGCACTTCAAACTTGTGCAGTTCGGACGATGCCTACATAATGGCTTCATATAGTAGTCCTCAACAAGACTCTAATAAAACAGCGAATCCATGGAAGTTTTCAACGTATTCTACAGATTACTTCACATCACAGATAGACAAACATGAATCGTGAGTATCTAAATTAAAAAAGGTTGGAGTTGGAGGTTGTTGGTGGTGGGTTTAAGGTTGGAGGTGGTTAAGTTGGTTAGGACAAGTTTTGGAAGTTGATTTGAAGTTATAATTTGAAGCAATATGTGACCAAAAGTTAACAAAAAGTAATCATACATTTAGAACTTGCCATTTAATGATGATCCGTAACTTTTCTGCCACTGAATATCGTACCCCGAGGCCCTCATCTACTAAAACCGCAGTACATCGGTACGGTCACGATTTCTAAGATATATCTGTAAAAAAACAAAATATTTATGCTCGCGATTGATAAGTAACTGATAAAGGTTTATTTAGTGGAAAGTATTGTTTTCAGACAAAACAAATGACAACTTCTTTGAAGACTTCGGAAAGACTCTGGAAATATCGAAAATGGAATACAATTAGACTAAGTGTATTTCTGTATAAGATTTCTATACATACAACGTCGTTTGTTTGTGAATCGCCATATACTATTCTGTAGTCTAGCATTGTACATGAAATTTTCTCTAATATCGCCTAAATTCAAATTCAGGTTTATGTACGGATAACTTAATTAAAATATGAATAATTAAGATGACAAGTACAAGAATTTAACAAAACAAGTATAACAAAACTATCTTAATGTCTTTATTTTGATTATTCATGCCCTTTTGACAATTTAGGTCAGGAAAAATAATTGTATGAAGACACTGGGATCCAATTTCGATCCAACTGCATTAGCCCCGTACGAGCAGTCATTAGCCGGACAAGATTACGACGCCGATGCCCAGTGTGCTCATATTTACGGAAGCGGATCATACATGTGTAGGGTAAGCGAAATTCGTCACTAATTAATTCAAAGTGTGCAGAAATATATATTTCATCTTCATATAAGACACTAGTCCTTAATATGCATGACAAATATATCACTGGACAGTGTGCAAATAACAATAAATCAAAATACCACAATAACACATGCTTTTAAAGTCACACGTGAGTTTATTGTCACGAAGGTTTGCAATGAGCACAACATTATTTAAAGAAATAATGTGTTAATTTATAACCTTATGCAAAACAACATGTTATGCAACTGAAAAATGCAAATGTAGACAATCATTTAAAAAAATAGAACCGTGTTGGCCTGAGAATGTTGAACTGTTACGTTTTTCTAATTAATAAGAATGTCATGTGATCCTTTCATTGGCAAATCCTGAAATACTTAAAGTAAATATAACCGTTTCACACTCTTTTTCGCCATTATTGTGAGTTGAAATATTCGAAATAACAAGAAATAGTTCTGGTGTAGCTTTATATTAACTATATCATCATGAGGAATAGATAAGCTATGCTTTGTAATCAATGTTAAATATTTGGTAGATCTACATTATTCAGCTCCTTAAAAAATCATCTATTCATCTTGCACCAGATTCAGTGACGAAAGTGATTTAACTTTTTTTAGGGACATTACAATGGTCATTATGAATCAATATGAAATGTTCTATGGTGCTCTAATCTAGAGGGTACATCTTGTTATACGTCAATTGCAGGAGAAGGCACTCTGTGTGGTGATAATAAGGTATGCAATTTATTAATCTTAACAAGGGTATACATTTGATTTTGCTTCAAAGGGAGAGCTTGATCTGCATAATATTCCATTTTTTTTCTAAATATTTGCATAAACTGAACAGGGTACGAACTCAATGTTAGACATTTAATGTGGTCAAGAAGCATAATTCAGCTGATAAATGATCTACAAAAATTTTTAAAAAAATCTACACTACAGTGCAGTACGCAAATACAACTACGTATTTTCTCCCCTTTCTACATACATAAATATACTTAGCATGAAAACATTTTCTACTGTTATACTTTTATTCAGAAATGGAATGTTTGATTTGTTATATTACAGTAAATTATAAATGATTTTTTTTTTTATCTTTAATTAACTCACAAGCCATATGTTTTGTTTTTTTTTTTAGTTATTTGATCTTTAGATACCAGCTTGGTCGTATGATATGTAATTACACCGATTATGTCCTATTCTTATTACAACATTTCTAATGGATTCGGGTAATGCATGCATAGCAGAACACGCTAACAATGTCGCCGCACTTTTTAAGCAATTACCTCAGGTGTTTGTCGTTACTTAGATAGGTCTCTTAGTTATTGATTTGACATATTTTAACATCGGTAAACTCCTGTCGGTAGCCTTAATTTTATTAGCAATTTGTTTTTTCAGTGGTGTGTTTCTGGAGTTTGTACATCAGATATCAATGCTCCAGCTGGGAATGGTATGTGTTTGATTTACGCTAGATGTACTTAGTGGTTTTTTTTTTTTTTTTTGCTATATACCATGTATACTATGAAGATCATGTTATTCTTTTTTTTCAAAATAAAAATTATTTGGAATATACCATGCTATAATTTTCTATATACCATGTATACAATGAAGATCATCTTATTCTTCTTTCTTCAAAATGAAAATTATTTGGAATAAAAGAAATCCTCTAAAGATCATGTTATCCTTTTTTCAAAATGAATATTATGGAATACAAAAATCCTCTGAGATCTATTTCAACAGTAATTAACACTCATTCATACCAACCCCATCAGTTTTGGATGTTTAATAGGGTAGAATACGTCTGCGGAAAATCTAAAGTATATCATTAAATATCAAACGAGATGTTAAATAATGATATATTAGTAATAATAGATTATAACAAAAATAAAAGGATAATAATAATAATAAATGTAATAATAAAACAATAATAATGATGAAGCAATAAAAACTATACTTAAGGAGCAATCAACTTTAAGAGTTAAAACGACACAAAATATCACAGCAAAATAAAACTTAATATAAAACTTTGGAAGTGAAGTACTGCTTATGATATCAATAAGAATTACAATAAACATTTTTAAAATCATAAAAGAATAATTTTGTTTTTAAATATATTATTATTATATTTTGTCATAATCAGAAAACTGTCTATACGGCGACAGACAAGGAGTGATATTTACTGATGTTTGGTGGACTTGTGCTGAGAGATGTACATTAATGGTCCTCACAATTGTAATAGGGCACAAATACAAGAACTATGTTGCGCATCGTGTAACCAAGAAACAACAACTGTTGCAGTAACAACAGAAGCCCACACAACAACAACTAAATTACTGACTACAACTGAGTATTTAACGACAACATAATCATTTACAACAACAGAACCTCTAACAACAACAGCATTGGGTACTACAACAATGCCTGTGACAACAACTGAATCGGTTACCACAACAGAACCTCTGACTACAACTGAATCGGTTACCACAACAGAACCTCTGACTACAACTGAATCGGTTACCACAACAGAACCTCTGACTACAACTGAATCGGTTACCACAACAGAACCTATGACAACAACTGAATCGGTTACCATAACAGAACCTCTGACTACAACTGAATCGGTTACCACAACAGAACCTCTGACTACGACTGAATCGGTTACCACAACAGAACCTATGACAACATCTGAATCAGTTACTACAACAGAGCCTAGGACAACAACTGAATCTGTCACTACAACAGGACCACTGACAACCACTGAATCAGTTACTACAACAGAACCTATGACAACAACTGAATCTGTCACTACAACAAAACCACTGACAACAACCGAATTGGTTATAACAGAGCCTCTGACAACAACTGAATCAATTACTACACCAGAACCTCTAACAACAACCGAATCATTAACTACAACAGAACTTATAACAACTAAAATGCAGGTACTTCTACAGAACATTCAACAACTCTTGAATTAGTTGTTACAACACAGCCACAAACAACTACAAAATCAGTAACTTCAACAGAATATCAAGCATCCTATAAATCAGTAACACACAAGAAACTCTTTCAACCCTGAATCAGTTACTACATCAAAGCCCCTAACAACTACTGAATCAATTACGTCAAAACCACAAACAACTACAGAATCGGTCACCACAATTAAGCCTTTAACAACTATAAAAACATAACCTCTAACAGCCTCTAGGTCACAAACAACTACACAAGAACCTCTAGCTACAACCGAATCATTTACTACAGCAGAGACCATAACTACTACAAAATTAGTTACTACAACAAAGCCACAAACAACTACAGAATTAGTCACTACAACAGAACCTTTAACAACTCCTGAATTATTTATAACTACACATCCACAAACAACTACAAAATCAGTAACTACAAGAGAGCATTTTACATCCTCTACATCACAAACTACACAAGAACCTCTAACAACAACTGGACCAGTTACTACAACAAAACCACAAACAACTACTGAATCAGTTACTACGACAAAGTTTCTGACAACTACTGAATCGGTCTGTACAATAGAACCTCCAACATCTCCTGAAGCAGTTATTACAACATAGCCACAAACAACTACAAAATTAGCCACTACAAGAGAACATAAAACATCCTCTAAATCAGAAACAACACAAGAACCTTCAACAACAACTGAATCAGTTAATTCTGCCAATCCCCTAACAACTACTGAATCAGCTTCTACAGCAAAGCCCCTAACAACTACTGAATCAGTTACTACACCAAAGCAACAAACAACTACAGAATCTGTCACTTCAACAGAACCTCTAACAACTACTGAAACAGATATTACAACACAGCCACAAACAACTACTGAATCAATTACTACAACAAAGCCAGAAACAACATCTGAATCAGTTACTACAACAGAACTTATACAAACAACTCCTGAATCAGTTACTACAACAGAACCTCTAACAACTGCATCAGACACTACAACAGAGTTACAAACAACTACTTTAGGACCATTATCAACTTCTTCATCAGTATTGGTTGATACGCCAAGTAAGTAAATGACACAAACGGGGGAAGATACCAGAGGGCAATTCACATTTTTCAGCGATAGAAAGACAAAAAATATCATTTGAAAATGAAACATGACAAACAGTCCCCAAAACTTTACACAGAACCACAAAGAGTGAGCAACACATACCTCACTAAAGTAAGCAGGAGATGACTCGGGTGCTCCAGTATCGCAAAAGCAGTTATGCGATTGTATGAATTTCAGATGTGTGAAAAAGAACTTTTAAAACCTGTATTCAGCTATTACACAAATTAAAATCGTAAACAAAGACAACCCATAAATTACTTATGTCGATATATTGTTTGAATAGATTAGACTAAAATTTGCTGAACCAATTATATTTGCAAGTAATTTTAGTGGTTTCTTAGCTAGGAAGTATACTTAAAATTTCCATATCATACTACAAAAAACGGTTCTATTGTAAAGTAGTGTCTAAGGCAAAACTTCCTCAATGGTTTTATTTTCGCTTCCATACTTGTAACCGATTCTGATCTTTTGAAAGATCAGAGTTATGTGAACAACTATTTCCGAACTTTATCGGATAATAAATACATTCCTCACTAACAATTTCCCACGTTAGAGTAAAAGTGGACGAAGTTTTTATTGTAGTTGATAAAAACATAAGTAGGCAAATCTAAATTTGTTTCGAGATTTTTCGTATAACATCCTTAAGGATCAAACGATTTATCACAAATTTGAATATCTGGTCGACAAAAAGAATGATTACAATATAAATTATACAGACTTTAATCGGTAATACCTGCCTCGTATCAAATGAAATGCGGTGATACATATTTACAATTTGTTTTAGACAAAGCTCTTGTCGAAGTTTTCCTAATAAAAATAAATAAGTTACCGGACTTTGTCATGCTCTTAATTATGTATACTCATATCTAAAGGCCTTTTATAATGCATTTTATGTAATTTTGAAGTAGACTCCCTGCAAGACAACCAATAAATAAATACACGTCTTTATGTATATTCATGAACCATGAAATACAAAAATCAAAATACCAATTTTGCTGTAAACATATTCTTCCAGGACAGTTTGAAGCTTCTGTGACAATGGATAAAACTTGGAATACAGCATATGCTAACCCCTCAAGCACAGAAATTTTAGACTTAGAGAAAAATTTTACAAAGCAGGTAAGTTTCAAAAAGACTGTACCAGACACATACAAAAGTTATCCGGTTGACACTTCAGAAAAAAAAAGTAATATCTTATTTCCTTTACACAAAACAAACCTAGCTCACTTCTGCTGCAATTAAAAATCATGTTGTGGTATTTAAATAAACAAAAATTGATTTATGTACTGCTGGATTATGTTTATCGCCCTTTCAAGCGTATTCAATACTCGGCACAAAGATCTCACTTTTCAAATGTGTGGCACTTTCCTTTATACATAAACTCATCATTGGTACCAGGCTTAAAATTGTGTACGCCAACGTGTCTATAAAAGACACATCAATGACGCTCAAATAGAAAAAAATTAAATAAAAAATTCGAAATGTTTTGCTAAATATAGCTAAGGCTTTGTCTTCCTAAGGTAGAAAATCCTTGGTCTTTCTAATAATTGCATGTTTTATCCATGCCGCTATTTTAGCTAACGTATCTCTAAACATGACACTTAAGGTACATGTAACACATGACTTTTTATAGTTGTGATGAATAGTACAGTCTTAAATTGATTGCTGCATGTGAAAGATTTACACGAAGGTCAATTGGCGTTAATGACGTCAATGAAAAATCGGTTTTACTGTGACGTAATGATATTGAAAGTCGTCTATTGCTAAGTAGGAAATTGTCTATATTGGTATAAACGGATTAATTGATATCTGATATGGAAAAAAAAACTCTGTCGAATGCTTTCCAAAGAACAAATAACAGACTTTTAGATGAGTAATTAAAGCACATGTTTATTCATAATTACAGCTTATATATATGTATGAAAATACAACAGTTAAAGACGAGATTGAGAATGTGACAATCACTAGATTTAGGCAAGTAATATTTGAATCATACCACTTATATATACACGTGTAGTTAGGCAAATTATATTTGACTCGTATTTCTTATACATAACTGAATTTAAGCAAGTAATTTATATCTCATTGATATTTAGATCTCTGATATATTACTACTGTTCAACTTGCCAATTGTTTCTATGGATTTGAGCAAAACATATATGTATCTATACATTTTGGCATGTTATACCTGACACAATATATATCTCAAGTGTAAAACTTGTACTATCTGTCACCTGTTTATTTTGGTACCGTGCAGATGTTGCACACAAATAGAGCTTATTTCACGTATGTTGTTTGTATGGTTCTTAATATGAATGACAAATACATCTTTCTTGTCCACGCTTATGACAATGCGGAATGCCAAAAAATCACTGCATTATTATTTAGAATAAATAAACTACCATTGGAACTGGTTCAGAAGTATAAGCAAACCATTCCAGAACCTCATCGGTCTTCTCCAGATTTAAGTGGATGGGTGTTGCTACATCGTCTGTTTTCTGTGCAATGTTAAATGAACTATTGTTTGCCTGTTTGTAGTTTTTTTTTGCAATGGTGTGGTCTGCCATTCACTGATGTCAGAGTTTGAAACCCGTCTGGTTTTCTTTTTCTTTTGTCGAGGTGTGGTATTATAGAATAGAAAGGATATTGGGAATCCATCCATGACACAAAATTAGTCCATGCACCGCAATGTTAGTTTTCATACCCCTGGTTTCGTTCATTATTTTAAAGACGGGTGTTTTCGTATGGTAAAAATTTACCTAAGTATTATAACTGTATATTTTCCAAATCACACGAACCTGAAAACAAATAATCAATATTTATCAGAACTTACTTGATTCATATTGCATTTTATAAAAAAAGACCAATGTATAAATTAGATAGTAGGGTTAATACATGCTTCGGTAAAATAATGTCGGTTTCCATTATAATTGATGATTAATTGATTTTTATTGTATTTAATTTTAATTGCCTGACCTTCATGACTTTCATGACCTTCCCTTTTAATTTAACTAGGAATGGCAGTGTTATTGTGAATTAAATAATAGAACTTAAACCAGGGACAACCGAATCTGAAACAACTATAACAAATATAACAAAACAAGCAGTAGACAATATAAAATCAAACCCGTCACCCGAGTTTGTCCTTATCCAGTTGGTTGACACAGACAAAATTGTTGTCGGAGAAGTAATAGGTAAGCTGTGCATGCGCATAAGTTATTAAAATATAAAGCATTATTCTTATATGTGTTTTTTTCTTTATTATTTGCACTGACCACAAGTGGTCAAAAATCTAATGTAGTTACCGATTTTTTTTGGTTGTAAAAATAAAGTTTACTTACTTACATGAAATAATTTAAAAAAAAAAAAATAACACTCTATAAAGTATATGCGACTGAAGCGTTTTTTTTATACGTATCTTCACCGTGAACGCTCAAAGCCAAAAATTTGTAGATGGAAGCAAGAATAAATAATTACCGAAACACGTAAAGAGCTATAAATCCAAAAGGAAACTAGAAATAATAGTCAAATTCATTTAAGGTAAACTTTGCCCATGGTAGATTAAATTTGTGATAAACTGTGCTTTTGTATCATTCATGATTAATTACTTAGATTTTCAAATGTATAAATGCTATACTCTCATTATATCGAGCTTTCAGTGCAAGAAGTTTTATCAAAACTGTAACTATTACTTAATCCAATAATGTCATATATTGCCAAAATACATTTACTAGCAAAGACAACGATCACGAAATGGTATTCAATCGTTATATCAAAATGTCATGTCTACAATTAGGAGAAAAGTTTCTTTTCTGTTTGAATGATTTGCATAGAGATAGAAATAAATGCAATTGATGTTATATTTTGCATTTGAAGAAAATCTTAACTTTGCCATGATAATCATTATTACTGTTATAAGAACAAATCACTTTTCATTGCTTTAGCAAAACCAACTGATGCAATGACGTCGCCAGAAGACGGGACTTCTCAAACTACCACACAGCCAGGAAAAACAACGGATAATTTGGATATGATATTCAAGCTATTTCTCCTGCTATCGGACGAGATATTAAAATGAAATATAAGTTGAATTAGTTAGATTTCGAAAAAAGTAATTTATTAAACTATTTTGCAAATTTTATTAGCTAAGAATATAAGATTTATTTTCGGCACAGGTTTGTCTAATATCTCTGTAGAATTATCATGAGAACATTGAGAAGGAAAAAACTTATGTGTAGAAAAATGTACCTTAATAACACGTTGAACTAATACTTTAGATAATTAAATCATCATATTAATTCATAATACCTTTATATTGACCGGTTTGATCAGTTTCTAAGCTTATAAAGACTATGACAAAAATAGATTTATGATTCTAAAAACTTGCAATGTGTTTTACTGTCATTGTGTAAAACGGAAAAATCTTATTAAATAGTTAACGACAAATTACCAAGCTATGTATCTTTTTCACCTTATCAGATATTTCATCTGTTTGGATTAAACAAGTAATTCGAATAAATTAAATTCAACTTAAAATACAACATAGGTATCGTACACTTACAAATGTTTGAACTATGACGTTTTCAAATGACCAACAATTGTTCAATTGCTACAATTGTGTTGACTGTTTAAAGTGAAAGAAATTTTGTTTGTTTGGAATCAATTGAGTTTGCATACTTGCAACAACATTTGGTGTTAATAGTGTGGAGAAAGTTATAATGTTATACAAACGCCTCTATATTTTCGTTTAAGCAATATTCTGTTCTGATAAAACTGGAAAGAATCTATATGTATACTACTACAATGCCTTATGAACAATTCAGGTAACCACAATCTGATTCAAATTCTATCTTAAGAAAAGCCTCGACATACATGCGTTCTTATGTTAAACAATATTGCTAAGTATTTGCATATTTTATGCTAACATATATATTTCTAATACTGTGTTTACATGTTTTATGATTATCTTTAATTCGTTTTTTTGTTTTATATAAACACAACCTTAATATTATCTGTTTGTGCAGATTTGACTGTTTCGATAATATACTATTTTGAATATTATGATTACATGAGTTTGACCTTATCCAGTTGGTTGACACAGACAAAATTGTTGTCGAAGAAGTAATAGGTAAGCTGTGCATGCGCATAAGTTATTAAAATATAAAGCATTATTCTTATGTGTTTTTTTTCTTTATTATTTGCACTGACCACAAGTGGTAAAAAATCTAATGTAGTTACCGATTTTTTTTTGGTTGTAAAAATAAAGTTTACTTACTTACATGAAATAATTTAAAAAAAATAAAAATAAATAACACTCTATAAAGTATATGCGACAAGCGTTTTTTTTATACGTATCTTCACCGTGAACGCTCAAAGCCAAAAATTTGTAGATGGAAGCAAGAATAAATAATTACCGAAACACGTAAAGAGCTATAAATCCAAAAGGAAACTAGAAATAATAGTCAAATTCATTTAAGGTAAACTTTGCCCATGGTAGATTAAATTTGTGATAAACTGTGCTTTTGTATCATTCATGATTAATTACTTAGATTTTCAAATGTATAAATGCTATACTCTCATTATATCGAGCTTTCAGTGCAAGAAGTTTTATCAAAAACTGTAACTATTACTTAATCCAATAATGTCATATATTGCCAAAATACATTTACTAACAAAGACAACGATCACGAAATGGTATTCAATCGTTATATCAAAAATGTCATGTCTACAATTAGGAGAAAAGTTTCTTTTCTGTTTGAATGATTTGCATAGAGATAGAAATAAATGCAATTGATGTTATATTTTGCATTTGAAGAAAAATCTTAACTTTTGCCATGATAATCATTATTACTGTTATAAGAACAAATCACTTTTCATTGCTTTAGCAAAACAACTGATGCAATGACGTCGCCAGAAGACGGGACTTCTCAAACTACCACACAGCCAGGAGAAACAACGGATAATTTGGATATGATATTCAAGCTATTTCTCCTGCTATCGGACGAGATATTAAAATGAAATATAAGTTGAATTAGTTAGAATTTCGAAAAAAAGTAATTTATTAAACTATTTTGCAAATTTTATTAGCTAAGAATATAGGATTTATTTTCGGCACAGGTTTGTCTAATATCTCTGTAGAATTATCATGAGAACATTGAGAAGGAAAAAACTTATGTGTAGAAAAATGTACCTTAATAACACGTTGAACTAATACTTTAGATAATTAAATCATCATATTAATTCATAATACCTTTATATTGACCGGTTTGATTAGTTTCTAAGCTTATAAAGACTATGACAAAAATAGATTTATGATTCTAAAACTTGCAATGTGTTTTACTGTCATTGTGTAAAACGGAAAATCTTATTAAATAGTTAACGACATATTACCAAGCTATGTATCTTCTCACCTTATCAGATATTTCATCTGTTTGGATTAAACAAGTAATTCGAATAAATTAAATTCAACTTAAAATACAACATAGGTATCGTACACTTACAAATGTTTGAACTATGACGTTTTCAAATGACCAACAATTGTTCAATTGCTACAATTGTGTTGACTGTTTCAAGTGAAAGAAATTTTTGTTTGTTTGGAATCAATTGAGTTTGCATACTTGCAACAACATTTGGTGTTAATAGTGTGGAGAAAGTTATAATGTTATACAAACGCCTCTATATTTTCGTTTAAGCAATATTCTGTTCTGATAAAACTGGAAAGAATCTATATGTATACTACTACAATGCCTTATGAACAATTCAGGTAACCACAATCTGATTCATATTCTATCTTAAGAAAAGCCTCGACATACATGCGTTCTTATGTTAAACAATATTGCTAAGTATTTGCATATTTTATGCTAACATATATATTTCTAATACTGTGTTTACATGTTTTATGATTATCTTTAATTCGTTTTTGTTTTATATAAACACAACCTTAATATTATCTGTTTGTGCAGATTTGACTGTTTCGATAATATACTATTTTGAATATTATGATTACATGGATTACATTTCACTGAACTATAGAATATAAATTTTCAGAGCCTCATTTCTTTATAATTAGGCTATTTTGAATTTACGTATACATTTTCGTGAATTTTAATAGTCTTAATTGACAGATCCTTATTTCCATTATAATGTTTTGGAAAATTATATATAATCTTATAATTATATTTCACTGAACTGGACTATGTTTATTTGCAGAGCCTATTATAATTGGTATTGGTGCAGTTTGTGGAGTTATCATATTAGGCATTGGGATTTGCATCATTTTTTGTTGTATACGTTCGAAAAAATCCTTTAAAAATGCAGATAAAACAAATAAGGTAATACTCATTTTATATCATTTGCACGATATATTTTATTTAATTCAAACCCAATATTTACTGTGTACATAGATCCACTTTTTGTGTCTGAAATTTTGCAACTGACATCCTTTATCTTTAAATAACAGACAAAAACCCATTTCTATAAAAAGAGATGTTGAATTTACGCTCATGAGACAGTTTCCCATTGACACGGAAATAGTACAAACATCTGCATGAGTCAAATTTATGAGATACTTAAAAATTGCACATTTGTTGTTAGTCCCAAAGTTTGAAATGAAGAAATATATATTGCCTATAATTCGATATACTGTGGATTCGTTATTATTCGTGGGATACCAATTTTTGTTGATTTCGTGGTTACAGGTGAACCACGAATTTAAATGTTCAATGAAGTACAAAAGATCTATAGGCTTGTATTCAGACCTTAAAGAAACCACAAAATCAAATATCCACAAAAATAGAAAGTTTCCTCAATCCACAAAAATTGGTACCCACGAACATTAATGACTCCACAGTATCCGAAATTGAAACACTTTCAAATTCGTACATTTGAATAGTTTCAACCAATGACCTGACTCTATTTCATCGTAAACTAAATATTATTTACCTCAACGGGTCTTGGTTATTCTCTTATTTATCTATTTTCAGTCAAATGTATACCGATATGATGGATACACAAGTCACGGAATGATCACAGACAATGTTCGTGAATCTCAGTCATTCAAGGGGTCTGAAGGAAAATACTCATATAGACATCCTGTAGATCC
The DNA here is from genome assembly GCA_017311375.1 of Mytilus coruscus. Lineage (NCBI taxonomy): Eukaryota > Metazoa > Mollusca > Bivalvia > Mytilida > Mytilidae > Mytilus > Mytilus coruscus. Next base: position 29,960,856 of record CM029608.1, on the reverse strand, counting down.
GTGGAGAATATCGTGTGGTAAATCCAACAACACACACCAGCCTGGTATCCTGGTTATAATGCACGTGATACGATGTCTGGCTTAGGTGGATATTATAATGATAGCTTTTATTCATAATGCCACACCTAAAGTTTACGACAAGTGCTCATAGTAAACGTTAAGGAAATGATGACTTGCCTGCTTAGAGTATCAGTGCGACACACAGTTAAGTACTAGCAAAACGTTTGTGATCGATTGATGTGTTGCGTTAATGATATATGAATACCATGATTCATTACTTAACTGATCCGAGATGATCTCAATAAAAGATAGACTCTTGAGGGTAATTGACAATATCTTGAAGGTTTGCTGAAAATATTACCGATATGAGCTATGCATACAGTGAACAATTATCAAAATAAGACCTGGATAACTAAGTTTGATATAGCTGTTATAAATCCTAGCATTTCTTACAAAAATAAGGGATTTTGTTTTCAAATTGTAGGTTTTATAATCGCATGTAAACATGTTGTACATCAATAAAATCATATGGACAACAGAACTTGTGTAACTCAATTTTTCAATTCAACTGTTTCATTTTGTCTTGTGGGGATCTTACAAAGCTGACTGTACGGTATGTGTTTTCTCATTGTTGAAGGCCGTAAAGTTGCCGATAATTGCTTACATCCACTTCATTTGAACTTTGGTTGATAGTTGTCTCATTTGCTATCATACCACATCTCCTTATTTTCATAACTACCAGCGTAGAAACTGCTTACCATTTTGGAGCACATCAGACCGACTCCTCATTTAGAAAGAGCTGATTTGCAAACAGTGTATTTATCTCATTCTTTCTTCAACCACTTTGTGTGTGTCATCAAATATGGATGTCTAGAAAGTGCTGGAAATTAATTCTACATGGGAACATGCCTACTACAGACGATCGTTAGTTTTTTTATTATAATATATACTTTATAAAGTACATTTACTAATGTATTATAATTGTTTCATTATATTTGATATAAGTATTACAATAAACCATTGCTTAAGATTGTGCCTTTAATTGTAATTTTTACAGCATTTAGTTTATTATAAATGATCTGCAAAAGATAGATTTACATGCTCAGCGCTGGTGGTATCAATTTATTTTTCATACTTATTAGAAAATGTCCAATGAGACTGGAATGGTAACGAAGAGAGTTTTTGAAAACGATTTTTTTGTTAAGTTATTAATAAGAATAGAACAAAGAATATTTCATCGATTCAATAATATATGACACGTTAATAGGCTATATTACACTGCAATAGCTAGTATGAAAAATTGAGTTGGTGTACCATACACGTTTGTTATATTAAATATATTTTTGATAAGTGACATCATGAAATCATAATAGATTTTAAAAATTTGCTGACTGAATGAACTGAACTTGTTAGCATATTTGTTGTCATTCATTTACATGTGTTATTTTCCCTAATAAGGGGTTTCAAAATCAAAACATGAAGATAATATTGAAACGGAAATTTGTTCTATCATATAAAAATACCTCACAGAAAATTGCAGACTGAGCAACTGGGTTTGGTATCTGGTGCTCTTTAATGATATGCATTTACTGCTCCAGATCTAATAGCCGTCGTGTTGCCCATTTCAAGTACAAAATCGGTGATAAGTCTAATTCAGTGATAACAGAGAAAAGGAAGACGGGTTGTGGCTACGTCATTTCATTGTTTAATAATGTAATGCATTCTGGGTAATATTTTCAAAAGCGTACAGTTAAAAGCTTTGATTTGCTAACAACGCCCCGAAAAATTAAAATTCAACCAATTACGTGACGTTGTTTTTATTTTGGGGTACGGACAATGAATTACTCATGGTCCTTTAGATTCTGAAACGATGAATTAATAAATATCCGTGGTCATCTGTAACACATATTTAATATAAGTGACAAAAAAATTATAGCGTTTTAAGATTGTCAAAGAGATGACTTCAACTTGTTCCATGGGACCCTGGGACCAATAGCGTCATTGTAATCAGCAACCGTCTATCAATGAAATCACATTTTTTAAGAAACAGATTTTTTGCAATCAATGTTTAGAAAAAAGTCCTACGTACTAGACAGTATCTGCAATTTACTCTGATAAAAAAGCTAGTCGAACAAGTACGAATAACAATGAAGGCTGAAACATCATGGTGGGATGTCAAACCACATTACACATGTAGTGCGGCTTAATACAAACTCGATGAAAATATCATTCACATATTTCTCCTCGATACTTAGTAAATAAACTGACAAATTGAATAAAACTATGTTAAATTCTTGGTACTTTTAAATAAAATATGTACATTTTGTAGTTACAAATGATATGTAAAACAAATCTCTCCTGTCTATTAACAAATGATTAATGTTTTCATTATGTATAATTTTTTTTTTTTTTTTCGCAGTACAGACAATCATTTAGCGTTAAAATTGAATAATGTGTTCAAAAAAGTAATCTTTGTTAAAGAGAGGCAAAAGATACCAAACATATGCATGCCAAAAGGACATTTAAACTCATAGATCGAAAATAAACTGGTAACAGTTCAGTGGTTGTCGTTTGTTGATGTGGTTCATAAGTGTTTCTCGTTTATCGTTTTTTATATAGATTAGACCGTTGGTTTTCCTGTTTGAATGGTTTTACACTAGTCATTTTTGGGCCCTTTATAACTTGCTGTTCGGTGTGAGCCAATGCTCTGTGTTGAAGGCCGTACTTTGACCTATAATGGTTTATTTTTACAATTTGTGACTTGGATGGAGAGTTGTCTCATTGGCACTCATATCACATCTGCTTATATCTTTTGATCACACCATGCCAAAAATAAAGAAGAAAAAGACTAAAACACAAACAGCAATTCACAAAATACAACATAGAAAAGTAATGACTGAGCAACACGAACGCCACCAAAAACCAGGGGTAATCTCAGGTGCTCCGAATGTCGTGCTAGTCATGTAAGTACAAACCCTCTGGTAATTTAATTCGGTAGGTAGAATTCAGGGGATGGGAATGTGGTTTCGACATTTGGTACATTCTTCTCGTCATCAGTGAAACAGATATTCCATAACGGTCAATCAACTCGAAATTGCGTCTATATTTTTAACGAAGGGATGATTTCAACCTAACCACTTGGAACTCTTTCAAAATTAGAACGATCACGGAAAATGATTGAATTGAATTGGATTAAAAAATTACAGACAGTCTATCCGCTCGGTCTTAATGATACTATCATGGGAATTTGTAGTGTATCAAGAACCGATTCTGTTAACATTTTGGATATAATTTCTAAAACTGTTCGTAAATTCGTTTTCATGGACGTAGAATAAATCCCAACCAGAGAATTTTTGTACTAACAATACAAATATTTTGGACCTAATTACTGTTTCAAAAAACATTGGCAGACATTATCTGTTAACCAAGCTGTGTTCTTTACCTGTTAATAAATTACATAAGATTTTGGATAATTGCAACACAATTCCATATTGTGTTCCTAAGTATGAAATTGTCCAAGTTATAATTGCATATTGTTATTCTAAATTGATCGCCCTGAAGATCATAAAAAAAATTTCAATAAAATCAAATATGTCAATAAAGGTTCTGATTTTGAAAATATTGCCGGTACTCTTGATGATCATTCTGTAAAAGAACATATATTTTATATATTAATCAAAATGGACATGTATTGCAGTGACAAATTCAAAAGGATGGAGGAAGGGCGCCGTACCCCAACTTTGAACATGATAAGCGTTCGCCCTCACCCATTTGATTGGAAAATATATAATTTTTTGGCTTTAAATCGTACAAAAAAAAGTTCGCCTCGCTCCGCCCGGCAGTATCTATACTGTTTTCGAGATTTACGTCCTCCCTTTGTTTAATTCTCAGTGTACTTTCGAGTTGAAGGTTGACTCTATTTAAGGCACTATTAGTGTAGTACACACAAGCAACACGTACCTACACGTTCCACATTGTATCGAAGTGCATTTTTGTAGTGTGGGGCAATTATGGGATGAATATGAAATTGTTTTGAATAAAAATGAAAATAAGACTTTTTATTTACTAGATAAGAGCTCGTGGATATAATCAAACAGACAAATATAATTGCATCAACCAACTTGAAGTACAAAACAATAGCACAGTTGTGCTTACAAAATTACAACTAAAACATATCGAAAATTTTGTTTCATTTTAAATGTTTTACTGTTGTCCCATTACACAATTGAATTAAGAGTTATCTCATGGATGCACACATAGTCGGTGTCTAATGCTGATCAGTCAAACACACATTTAATTACAATTCTGAGGAACAATATATGACTGTGTACATTTTTGTTATTATTTACATGAAACTATCGACGTTCGGAGTCATTGAAGAAAAGCATCCAAGATCGATTTTAGGGAAAAAACGTCGCTCTTGCACTTACTTAATCCAGATCCGTAGTTAAGATACATAAATTCTGACTCAGTTATACTTGTGAGAAATAAAGCGATAACACAAGATTACAAGATTATGGAAACTATGCTTAACCAAAAATTGTCATTTCAAGTATGATCTTTAGTTGAATTAGATATGAGCGACAACCTTACACAGAAAATTGTCATTTGTAGTGCAATAAATCCTGTTTCTTGCAGTAGACAAATTTACTATAATGAGTAAAAAAATGTTTAACACAATAAAATTTAATTTAAACTCTTGAATTAAAATGTTCAAAGTTTCGGAAATACAGGTAACTTTTTTAACATTGATTGTAGTAAAATATAAATTGCACATTATGGTTCATGTTTTTGTTTGTTTGTTTTGTTGTTGCAATAATTTACTTTTGAATGAAGGATATTATTGTAGACCAGCATTGGACGTCTGCACGTGTCCCCAGAAGCATATCTCGAACTGTCATTATATATATCACGGGTTTCAAGGACTGCTCTAGACTTGCTTGTTGGGATACCTGCAAACGTCCAACGCTGGTCTACAATAATATGTTACATATAAATAATATTGTAAGGATGTGTTGGTTTGTGTGGTCGCTGTCTCCTTGGTATATATCTTTCAATCAACAGTTTATAAATACATCCATCATTGCTATATATTTCCTAGCTTGTGTCATGGTGTAAAGTGGCGTGTTTCTGTAATTGGCTACTTGTCATGGTGTAAAATGATGTGTTTCTGTAACTTGCTAATTGTTATGATGTGAAATGGTGTGTTTCTGTAATTTGCTAATTGTCACGGCGTAAAATACCGTGTTTCAGTAATTTGCTAATTGTCATGGAGTAAAATGGTGCGTTTCTGTAATTTGATAATTGTCATTGTGTAAAATGTCTTGTTTCCATAAATTGCTAATTGTCACGGTGTGAAATGGTGTGTTTTTGTAACATGCAAATTGTCGTTTTTAGGTGTAATTCCTCTTATTATCTATACGCACAATTAAGCTAATATCATATGAATTAAAGGCGACATAATTATTGACAAGGAATGTAGTCTTACATTTTATACTTATTTTGACAACAGTTTAAACGTATTGTTATTTCACACTGAGGAAATGAATATTCTTGCATTTTACATGTACAAAATCTAAACCAAGACAGATGAAAATGAATACTCTGCACGAAAAAAACCCTTTTCCTTCCAACCCTCCCCCTTTTTTTAACATTATAGCAAATAGTTAACACCCAAAAATCTTCATTGTATTTATAGTTAAATTTAATTAACGTGTTTCTTTGATAATTGTGCGCATTTGAAATCATATTAGCCTATATATCTGAGAAGATGATTTCTTTAATTATTTATGAATTGTACCGATTCTTTAATTGATTAATCTTTTTCCACGGAATATATATTGATTCAAATAGTGTCTAAACATTTTAATTAACATGGTTTACTAAGCAAATTATGTATGATACAAGCTAGATATTTAAATTCTATTCATTGTTTGACTGTCCTTTTGTTAAGAAATATTAAGGTCATAATCTAGAATTATCGCAATATTGTAGACATTTCGTTGTCTGGAGGTCACGTTTTTCCGTTAGAGCAGAAACCATACTTGATTGACTCATTCGCCGGAATCACGATTCAACGTTTCATAATTAAATTCAAAGTGTGAATGGCTAAATATAATATAACTGCGTGTGAGTGTATAAATAGGGTATTCAAACGTAAAAGTTATAAATGGAATTACTTCAAAAGTAGCAAAAAGGAAGACAACAGTTTATAGGAATTTAAGATCAATTTAATTCCTGTTATTTTTGTTCCGGTTGGATTTCAGTCCGAACATTGTAATTACAACTGAAAAAATCGAAATGAAGTTTTTCTCAATTGTTTTTGTGTTATGGATTCAAAATGTTTTATGTTTTCTCAGATGGTCATCTCACGACAACGTTGAATACAGAGGTAGGAATGTGTAAAATTTTATATTCCTAACTGTGAGCGCAATTGGTACAATGAAGAAGTTCCAAATATTTTCAAAAGTAATGTTTCACGAGTTGGTTATACTCAGTAACGCCATTTAGACTTTTTCCATAGTTAGAAATAAAAAAAAATATGTGTGGTATTAATATTAATAAAACAGAAGTGGTAAATTTCATGTGTATATGAGACTTACAAAATAATTTTTGCATCTTATGATTTTTTGAATAAGTTATCTGCTTCCATGGTTTTCTAGTGACAGTCCAAAATTTTCACTCTTCTTCCCTGTCATACCACGTTGGAGAAAAACAACTAATAGTGTATTTTGATTGTTTGACTGTTTATAGTTTCACATCCTGAATATGCATAAGATAAAACAATATTGCTAAATATTTGCATATTTTATGCTAACATATATATTTCTAATACTGTGTTTACATGTTTTATGATTATCTTTAATTCGTTTTTGTTTTATATAAACACAACCTTAATATTATCTGTTTGTGCAGATTTGACTGTTTCGATAATATACTATTTTGAATATTATGATTACATGGATTACATTTCACTGAACTATAGAATATAAATTTTCAGAGCCTCATTTCTTTATAATTAGGCTATTTTGAATTTACGTATACATTTTCGTGAATTTTAATAGTCTTAATTGACAGATCCTTATTTCCATTATAATGTTTTGGAAAATTATATATAATCTTATAATTATATTTCACTGAACTGGACTATGTTTATTTGCAGAGCCTATTATAATTGGTATCGGTGCAGTTTGTGGAGTTATCATATTAGGCATTGGGATTTGCATCATTTTTGTTGTATACGTTCGAAAAATCCTTTAAAATGCAGATAAAACAAATAAGGTAATACTCATTTTATATCATTTGCACGATATATTTTATTTAATTCAAACCCAATATTTACTGTGTACATAGATCCACTTTTTGTGTCTGAAATTTTGCAACTGACATCCTTTATCTTTAAATAACAGACAAAAACCCATTTCTATAAAAGAGATGTTGAATTTACGCTCATGAGACAGTTTCCCATTGACACGGAAATAGTACAAACATCTGCATGAGTCAAATTTATGAGATACTTAAAATTGCACACTTGTTTTAGTCCCAAAGTTTGAAATGAAGAAATATATATTGCCTATAATTCGATATACTGTGGATTCGTTATTATTCGTGGGATACCAATTTTTGTTGATTTCGTGGTTACAGGTGAACCACGAATTTAAATGTTCAATGAAGTACAAAAGATCTATAGGCTTGTATTCAGACCTTAAAGAAACCACAAAATCAAATATCCACAAAAATAGAAAGTTTCCTCAATCCACAAAAATTGGTACCCACGAACATTAATGACTCCACAGTATCCGAAATTGAAACACTTTCAAATTCGTACATTTGAATAGTTTCAACCAATGACCTGACTCTATTTCATCGTAAACTAAATATTATTTACCTCAACGGGTCTTGGTTATTCTCTTATTTATCTATTTTCAGTCAAATGTATACCGATATGATGGATACACTAGTCACGGAATGATCACAGACAATGTTCGTGAATCTCAGTCATTCAAGGGATCTGAAGGAAAATCATCATATAGACAGCCTGTAGATCCGTGGAGAATATCGTGTGGTAATTCCAACAACACACACCCAGCCTGGTATCCTGGTTATAATGCACGTGATACGATGTCTGGCTTAGGTGGATATTATAATGATAGCTTTTATTCATAATGCCACACCTAAAGTTTACGACAAGTGCTCATAGTAAACGTTAAGGAAATGATGACTTGCCTGCTTAGAGTATCAGTGCGACACACAGTTAAGTACTAGCAAAACGTTTGTGATCGATTGATGTGTTGCGTTAATGATATATGAATACCATGATTCATTACTTAACTGATCCGAGATGATCTCAATAAAAGATAGACTCTTGAGGGTAATTGACAATATCTTGAAGGTTTGCTGAAAATATTACCGATATGAGCTATGCATACAGTGAACAATTATCAAAATAAGACCTGGATAACTAAGTTTGATATAGCTGTTATAAATCCTAGCATTTCTTACAAAAATAAGGGATTTTGTTTTCAAATTGTAGGTTTTATAATCGCATGTAAACATGTTGTACATCAATAAAATCATATGGACAACAGAACTTGTGTAACTCATTTTTTTCAATTCAACTGTTTCATTTTGTCTTGTGGGGGATCTTACAAAGCTGACTGTACGGTATGTGTTTTTCTCATTGTTGAAGGCCGTAAAGTTGCCGATAATTGCTTACATCCACTTCATTTGAACTTTGGTTGATAGTTGTCTCATTTGCTATCATACCACATCTCCTTATTTTCATAACTACCAGCGTAGAAACTGCTTACCATTTTGGAGCACATCAGACCGACTCCTCATTTAGAAAGAGCTGATTTGCAAACAGTGTATTTATCTCATTCTTTCTTCAACCACTTTGTGTGTCATCAAATATGGATGTCTAGAAAGTGCTGGAAATTAATTCTACATGGGAACATGCCTACTACAGACGATCGTTAGTTTTTATTATAATATATACTTTATAAAGTACATTTACTAATGTATTATAATTGTTTCATTATATTTGATATAAGTATTACAATAAACCATTGCTTTAGATTGTGCCTTTAATTGTAATTTTACAGCATTTAGTTTATTATAAATGATCTGCAAAGATAGATTTACATGCTCAGCGCTGGTGGTATCAATTTATTTTTCATACTTATTAGAAAATGTCCAATGAGACTGGAATGGTAACGAAGAGAGTTTTTGAAAACGATTTTTTGTTAAGTTATTAACAAGAATAGAACAGAGATTATTTCAACAATTCAATACTATATGACACGTTCATAAGCTATATTAGACGGCAATAGCTGGTATGAAAAATTGAGTTGGTGTACCATACACGTGTGTCATCTAAAATATTTTTTTGATAAATGATATCATGAAATCATTATAGATTTTTAAAACTTGCTGACTGAATGAACTGAATTTGTTAGCATATTTGTTATCATTCATTTACATGGGTTATTTGCCAAAATAAGGGGTTTCAAAATCAAAACATGATGACAATATTGAAACGGAAATTTGTTCTATCATATAAAATACCTCACAGAAAATTGCAGACTGAGCAACTGGGTTTGGTATCTGGTGCTCTTTAATGATATGCATTTACTGCTCCAGATCTAATAGCCGTCGTGTTGCCCATTTCAAGTACAAATTCGGTGATAAGTCTAATTCAGTGATAACAGAGAAAAGGAAGACGGGGTTGTGGCTACGTCATTTCATTGTTTAAGAATGTAATGCATTCTGGGTAATATTTTCAAAAGCGTACAGTTAAAAGCTTTGATTTGCTAACAACGCCCCGAAAAATTAAAATTCAACCAATTACGTGACGTTGTTTTTATTTTGGGGTACGAACAATGAATTACCCATGGTCCTTTAGATTCTGACACGATGAATTAATAAATATCCGTGGTCATCTGTAACACATATTTAATATAAGTGACAAAAAAATTATAGCGTTTTAAGATTGTCAAAGAGATGACTTCAACTTGTTCCATGGGACCCTGGGACCAATAGCGTCATTGTAATCAGCAACCGTCTATCAATGAAATCACATTTTTTAAGAAACAGATTTTTTGCAATCAATGTTTAGAAAAAAGTCCTACGTACTAGACAGTATCTGCAATTTACTCTGATAAAAAAGCTAGTCGAACAAGTACGAATAACAATGAAGGCTGAAACATCATGGTGGGATGTCAAACCACATTACACATGTAGTGCGGCTTAATACAAACTCGATGAAAATATCATTCACATATTTCTCCTCGATACTTAGTAAATAAACTGACAAATTGAATAAAACTATGTGAAATTCTTGGTACTTTTTAAATAAAATATGTACATTTTGTAATTACAAATGATATGTAAAACAAATCGCTCCTGTCTATTAACAAATGATCAATGTTTTCATTATGTATAATTTTTTTTTTTTTTTTTTCGCAGTACAGACAATCATTTAGCGTTAAAATTGAATAATGTGTTCAAAAAAAAGTAATCTTTGTTAAAGAGAGGCAAAAGATACCAAACATATGCATGCCAAAAGGACATTTAAACTCATAGATCGAAAATAAACTGATAACAGTTCAGTGGTTGTCGTTTGTTGATGTGGTTCATGAGTGTTTCTCGTTTATCGTTTTTATATAGATTAGAATTAAATTTTTTATGACAAAAGATAAACCGTTAAATGTATTGCATTATTCAAATCTGTAAACTCATTCTGGATGTTAAACGATTCTAGTAAAAGGACGGAAACTAAATGGAAGATTAAAAAAAAAAAAAAAACAACAAAAAAACAGGACAGTTAGATTTGATACGTGTTTACCTGTAATTTGTTTATCTGAACATATTATCAAAATTTGAACTTTATGATAAAGGCCAGAACATTTACTAATACATTATTTGTATAGTTAAAAACAATTAATTATAGAAAAATCAAAAGTTTCAGTTAAAAACGTATCGAAAGCAACAATGTCCTAGTTTTATCTGTCCTGTTTAAGACCTCCCCGGAACTAAATGCAATAAAATAATTGCTTGCACCTTAGTGGGGTCAGATTCGTGTGTACCTGTAAAAAGGAAGTATTAAGTATGCATCGATTATTGTAATTAAGCTGTGTATTTGCCTTTGTATTAAATTGTTGATAGATATGAATCTTTTTTTTTCATTGCAATAATAGATCGATAATTGAATGTTGTTTCTTTAACGTCCAGTGACGAATATTTGATGCATACGTAGAACGAGTACACACTAATTAAACAATTAATCAAAAACGTCGATACAAATGTACTGTAACGTGTGTCGATATTGAAGGTGGACGAAACTTGTTGACTACCAGTTGAAAAAGGGAAATGATTGATTGGGTTAGAATTTTAGCTTTACAACATTATCTACCACATCCGAACACCTTGCGAATCAAATTTTAAAACATTTTATTTTTTTGCGTCCAGAGTGCTTTTCTGGATTTACCTTCAATAGTATACTTAAGGATGTACTTAGGTGAAATTAAAAAAATCAAGAAATTAAAATTGATACTTTAAGTCGGAAGAGCATTAGTTTAGGAACAAAATAAGCTAAAATATTGATAGGTTATGGAGTTCCTTTTCGAGATATTTGGATTTTAAAAAATGGTGGGAAAAGGCTGACTCGGGCTTTTACCTTATATTTGCATTGGTATTATTTGGTTCTCAAATCGAAAGAAAAGAAATCTAGAATCTGCTTAAATTTTGGTAAATGACCTTTTATGAGCTATTGAAGTCTTATATGAAAAGAAAAATGGGTGTTATGGGGCAAAATATTTTACCCTGTATTGAAGGAAAAAAAAACAAGGAGTCCGAACATCTGACACAAATTCCCAAACCTCACCTAAGTACATCCTTAAATCCAAAAAAAAATAAGATCGATGATGTATAAGTACTTGAATGCTTGATAAGCTTTATAACCAACAGGGACATATGTAGAATAGCCCAATTCATCTAAGGTCAATTTTGCCTGTGACAGTTTGAACCTAAGTTTCTTAAGGAAATAATTTAAGGGTTCCTTAACGCAAATTCATCTATGGTGCAGTTTGCCTGTGGCAGTTCAACGTTCACATTTCTACCGACCATGGCTGCAAAACGACAGCTAGTTACATATATCATTGGTGTAAGTGCTAGACGAAATAAGTCAAGATGGCCATATCTGTTATACTGCCATATCTATAGTTTCAGTTACGCCTACCTTTGACAAATACAAAGGTTACGCAAGTTTAACCTTTCCAAAAAGGAAAAGAGTGCTTCGCAGTATCAAAATAACGTCAATTTTTGTGTTTGTTATGAATTTGTAGCTGGAATAGGTTTACACGTCCGACTGGGTCTTAACCCCACACCTACCCCTATGCTCGAAAGTCCTTACCGGCAAACATATATTTCATATTTCATGCGAAAATCACTACCCATTTTTACATTTCCCAGCTATCAGACATACAGTTGATATCTTAAATAGATGTTAACGACAGAAATCATTCATAATGATTAGAAAAAAATATTGAACAGACAATCTAAAAGAAATTGGATATTTTCACCTATTGACATATATATTTCTACCTATTGCCATATTTTCACCATGAAATTGCATCCCATAGGTATAATCGACTTAAAACAAAAGTTACCTATACCCACCATGTTTTTCTTAAAATGTCCTGTATCAAGTCAGTAATATGGCAGTTGTTATCAAATAGTCCGTTTCTTTGATGTTGGCGTTTGTTTTTGTAGCAGTTCAGTGTTTATGTACATGGTGTTCCGTTGTTTTCCTCTTATAGTTGAAGTTTTTCCCTCGGTTTTGGTTTGTGACCCGGATTTGTTTCAGTTAAATCGATTTATGACTATTGAACAGCGGTATACTACTGTTGCCTTTATTATTATATAGGAACTAACTTTTGTTACGTAATAATTTCAAGATGAAATGTTTATTGTCTGAAACTTATTGATTACGATGCGAAGCAATGATGCGAAGCAAAAGCCATAAGCTTACTATTTGAATAAAGGTCAATAAAGCTTGATATGAAAATTAAATCTACGTCACTCGTGGTATTCGATATTCTGTTGCCCGTATTAGATAAGCAGATATTGAGTCATGTAAAACAACCAGTAAGCATCAGTTTTCAATCCAGACAATAGATTTCTAAAGTTTATTTATTTACTTCTTGAGGAAAATTACAATACCTCGATTAGATGGTCTATACAATTTGCCATACAAGCTCCACCTGTAAAGAGGAGAGCAGAATTGATGATTCTTATCTAAATGCCGATTGGTGATTAAATTACATTAAATTATACTGGATGATCTAAAATATGATTAGATAATGAACTTATTATACAGTTTTAGTTTTGCTCAGATGACCTATATATTTGTAGCTGCTAATTTCCATGCACGTCTTGGTTTCTAGTAGAAAAATCTCATTGGCAATCATACCACATCTTTTTATTTTTATATTTAGCACTAATCACGAAAGCTTCACTTCAAACAAACACATTCCAAGTTTACAATATTTTGTGAGGTTGATTTGTGTAACTATAACCACTTTGTGCCGAAGATGATATAGTTCTATTCAAAAGTATTTTTTACCTTCATTATAGTTTGGCACTTTCAATTCTGGTGATGGCAGTTTCATTCTCCAAACTTCAAAAGAAAGATTTTCGCTGTTACATTCCGGAAGCAACAGATTTGAAATAATTAGAGAAATTAGAAACCGAACAGAGTTTGGAGATGGATTACATGTCGGTGAGTAAATTTTCCAGGCCTTTTTGTCAAATAGCCATTTATATCTAAATATCAAGACATTTACAAAAATGTACCTTCTATTGATACTAACCAAACGAATGTGCATAACTGCACAAAGATGAAATTTCTACATATTGTGTATATTTTTAAGTTAGACTCATTGCATTTTGATTTGTTTACATACATGATACCATATTATGCATTTGTATTAGGGGACCAATCATAATATCCAGTTTAAAAATGTTCAATTATAACTCAAAAACCAGTAGCTTAGAACATGTAGAATACACCATTAATTTTGTCTATAACAGACGCACACACCAAAACCCTACTGCCCCTAAAAATATTTAAAAAAATAAACACACAAAAAACGCAAAAAACAAGATTAACAAGAAAGAAAAAGTTAAACAAACAAAAAAAGAAGCATACAAAATTCAAAACTCACAAACAATAAAACACAGGCACAAAAAAAGAAAAAGAAAAAGCACAACGAACACCACTCAATCCAGATAGCCGTAATTAGAAATGGTAAAGATGTAGTGGGGTTAAATCAGTTTTACGCGTAAACTATAAGATGGAACCTTGTACTACTGTCACATAATCGTGTACTCGCGTTTCCATTTATTCATATCTTCTACTAAATATTACATGTATTATAGGACTTTACTAACTGATTACCGTGAAATTTTAAATTTTTGTTTAAGATGTCCTTTTTCACCTCCTCAAGAACTCTTTTACAACCATTGATCATTTGACCTATCCAGCAACCAGCTAGTGAATTGATGTATCCATTAAACTATAATATCATGTCATTGAAGGTGACAATTTGGAAAGCCCACCTGTTAGAAAACGCCATCGACCAAAAAGAGCCACAGGATCGAACCAAATAGAACTCTTAATATTTTGTGACTATGGTATTTATGATTAGTAAGTAAAGTGGAAATATAGTTTTAGAATTAAGGAGGTGTACGAAGGTCGAAGACTAGTTTTAAAATTTCTTGAAATTTGAAATAAGTAATTATCGTAAAAATTATTTTGTTAACGAAAAAAGCGTTAAAGTATCTAACAAATACAAAATCAACAGTCTATAAAAAAATTATTAATGGTGTCATCATGATCATGACGTCAAAATTGCATACATATAAAAATTTCATTTTGGGTAATCATTGCAGCTGTATTTTGCTTAATCACAATCTTTGCTACAGTACATGCATTGACTACCAAATTTTTAAGTTTTGAGTAGAATGTGAGTAATCTTTCAGTTACAGACATATTTCATGCAGTCGATGCAGTACTGTTCGGTATCTTTTCAGACACATATACATGTTGTTGTGTACAGGTAAATAAAAACAACTGAAAAGTCTGAACATAGACTGAACACATCTTAATTGACTGCAAGCGCATTATCAAAACAGTACTGAATTTAGCACAACTGATAAGTCTGAAAGTCGTCCAAAAGACTGAACGTAACTTATTAATTTATTGTTACGTCCTTTAAGAGCTGATCAGATCAAAATGACCGTTTCAGTTAAAATTTGGTTTCGTTAGTGATATACTTTTGGCAGGAAAATATTTTGTTTATGCGACTTTACATACCTTAGAAAATATTGGTCTTTAAGTGAAATAAGACAAAGCTTTATATTTAAGGCAAAACTTTAAGACCTTCCTCGTCCAACTCTTTTCATTATAATAATAATTCTTTATTTTCATATAAGCATATTTGTAAGCTTGTGACAAATCATAAAAAAAAAAACAAAAACGTATTTGAATATAAATAAATAATTATATATACACAAGGGAAAAAAGCTCAGAGTGTCCTGTGATAAATTTGTTTTAGTTGGTACAGTCAAAGTGAAGCCTCAACGCCATCTGAAAAGGAGACTGAAGCACTTGCATATGTTCGCCAGTATTATGCCTTTGTCATAAATGGGGTAAGTATGCATGAATCAGTACTGTAACAGACATTTTCTTTAGTGTCTCGTCTCATCGATATGTAATCTTATATCTTACAATATTTATAAATATCTACCAAACCGAATAATATCAGCGCCCTATATTGGATTTGTCACTTTAGCACAATGACAATAATTGATAACTGTTAGTCTTATCATCAACGACAGATTTTATTTTGTTGAAGTCAATATCAAATTTACATCCTTTTTGTTGGCGTCTTTGTTATAATTAGATTACTTTCAAATTGTATGTTTGTTTAAATTTTTTGGTCAGTTGTGTTGTATGTCTGTGATTTATGTTTACACAGTTTTGGCCGTTGGATACTAATTATTGTCACATTAACCTATTATGTCTGTATGGGTTGCTCATCTAATTTTGTCAATATAACGGAACTATAAACAACTGGTATACAAGTTGAAGGTTTCGCTAGTTATAAAACAGGTTTAAACTACCATCTTCTTCGGAAAATACCTGTACAAAATCAGGAATATGCAGTAGTTTTTCACTGTTCCGTTGATTGATAGCGTTTGATTTTGTCACTTTTTATAGAATTTACTTTTTTTGAATTTGTCTTAGAGTTAGGTATTTTTGTTATACTTTCATATTATATTCAAGATCTAAGTTATACAGTTCTTGCAATTAATGGCTTTATTTGTTGCATTTTATTATTCGATTATCCTATTTATTAAATGCTTAGTCTTAATCACAAGGAATTTGTTATTGTAATATAATCAATGGCAATCGTTGTATATCTCAATCCGTGATCAATCTGATTGTAATACATATCATGTGTCCGTGCTTTGTTTACAAGGAGAATAATCCTTGTAAGTAAATAGTGGAAACAAGACCTGTATTTTAATCAAATAAATCCTATAATTGTAACTATTATTATATCGGTCACGGTTGTACAGGCTTGATCATACCCAACTAAAAACCAAACGTTTTAAATGTATTTTTGATATATAGCTTTTTCAATCACCCCTTGATCAATACACTGTTATATTGGTGTCTCGGAAAGATAGTTGTTACATTGATTGATTGCTGTTTAACACCACTTTCAACACTATTGTGCTATTTCGTGGCGGTCAGTTTTTATTGGTGGAGGAAGCCGGAGTGCCCGGAGAGAACCACCGACCTTCGGTAGGAAAACTGACAATCCTAGTCAATTAAGATTGGAGTCGAGTGCACCTGCCCCGTGCGGGATTCGAACTCACAACCTCAGTGTTGACTGGTTAGTGATACAGTAGTTTGACTACTTAGACCACTCAGCCACCGAGGACCCTTGCATTGAAAAAGTTATATAATTATTCTCTATGTAATTCGTTTATTCGATAAATATCGCTGTATTGGCAAAATGAAATCACTCGTGTAAAAAAAAAAATCTTACGTAGTCAGGAATGCTTCTTTCCTTAATTTAAACTAATTGTTTAGAATACGTTTGAAGATCAAAGTCTGACGAAAGTTAGATAGCACCAGAATATTTTGTATGTAAGTGATTCAAATAAATTGTTTCTTCTTTGGAAAAAAAATCATCACGCAATAAATCAATTAAGAAAAATGAACTGATTAGATTGATTTATTAAATTCAATAAAAATTACATATTGATAAAACTAAATACTACAAACAGATGCCAAAAAACAACACAGTTATAACTTGTTCTATTGAACATGCATTGTGTGAAAGAAAGGTGAAAATTGCAACAACCGAAACTGATCTTTTATTTAATAAAACATTTTTAAATGCTATTTTTAAACTAGGTGTTAGATATACATGCTGATTACAATTAACATTTCAGATGGATGCTATGTATAAGAATATCCAGACGTCTGCCTATACAATTTCAGTCGTATTTGCTGGGATAGTTATATCACAGGTAAATTTGAAATAAAATCTCCTGGTTTAAGTATAGGTAAAACGGTTGGTTTTTAGCCCGATTCAACTTGATCGTTGGGATTGATTGTATCGACCGAAGGATCGGTTGTTTTTTTGCTTTATGTTTCTTGCTAAAATTTCTGATTGAAGCTTTCAAATTTAAAATCCTTAAAGTATTTATATATTAACCGTTTCTTTTCCCTAACATCAAATATGCATTGATTTTCTGAACAAAAGACTTCACCATGGCCCAAAAAATGCAAAAAGACAAACCTCAGTCTACAAAAAGCCAAAAAACAACAGGTTAAACAAAACCTACCGATCTAAACTTTGGGTTAACCAAGGTGCTACGGAAAGAAAACAGCTCCTGTTCCACTTGTGGCACCTGTTGTTTTGCTGAAGGCAAAGATGAGGGTATAAGTTACATTTCGATGATAAGGCACTTTCGATGCGACATTCAAAGCGGGAAATATGGCTATTTCAACTTTTTTTTGGTGTGTGCACGAGTAAGAACTAGCGATGGAGCATATGACGTGATTTGCAGGATGTTTGAATAGACATAAAATAATACGGTAATGGGATATAAAATTTTGGTCGAATATAAGTAATAAATCTTTATCATGGTCTAAAAGTGACCCGTTTGAAATAGAAGGTTCTGATTAGATAACCTCCGAGTAACCTCTTGCTCTTTCGACAATCTTAATTGATTACATAACCAAGGGCGTAATACATTCTACGAGAATTGATATGTTATTTTATGTGTTGTTCTACTCAATATGCTTTAAAAATTTACCTCAAAATGTATACATGAGAGCAAAGCGATAAATAGCACTCATGAATTCGTGAGCAATCTCTTAAATGTGGTTGTACGATGGATCCTTTAAAGTCCCCAAAAGAGAAATTGCCACCAGTCTTTAATGATGAAGATATATGTGACTGCAAACCTAGTATTCTTGTCGTGTTAAAAATAATTGACTATATTTTTCCTACCGTAGAACTTGGTAAACTTTTTATAAATCAGGATAGCCTATAAGTTTTAAGTTATAATCAGATTCATTTCTTTAAACAGACGCCACATGACGCCCAATGGACTGAAAGTATTAAGAATACAGCTGTTTCACCAAACACAGTTGATTCAGAAGAATGCTTGAACAAATTTACTGCATGGATTAACGCAAATGCATCCCATTTACCAGAAAGGGACCATTCTATGTTATTTACTAGGTACCACCTACTTCTACATTATTTAAACTCTTTCAAAATTAGCAGCACTGGTACATATTATTAGTTAGATCTATATTTTCAATGTACCTCATCAATAAGACTTCTTAAATGAAATGTTAGTTACAAATCGGAATTATTATGTTTTTAATTATATTTTAAAACTTATAACAGTGTCCAGTGTTTTAAACAAATATCCCATATGTCATAGAAAATTATGCAAATAATTGGAATTTGTAAGTAAGAAACAACTTCTACATTGAAAAGGCTATTTTCACTTTTTTATAAGGATGTGCATTTACAAAAGAGAGAGACAGGGAAATTCATAACTTATAAGTCGTATATAAACTGACAAAGCTTTGGCAAAATTGGCAAAACGACAAACAAGTTAACAAAACACTACAGAGAAAATTAAAGATTGAACGGCACATGTAAATTGTTCGATAAATAGACCGTTTATACAGTCCTTGGATGGTGTAAACTTCCCACTAACACCATACACCATTACACCATTCACCATACACCATTACACCATACACCCTGTGCCATTACACCATACACGTTACACCTTTGCACCATACACCTTACACACTACACCATAATGCAATTTAATTTCAAAGAAAGCGTGCGACTACAAAATTATTTATTTATTTAAAAAAACGAATGTTGATCACAATATTGTAAATTAATGTATAAAATTAAAAACAGTTCTTATCAATATTTTGCATAGTTTTAAATGTCGTACAACATTCATTCACACCATTCCCGATCGCACGTTACATCATTACACCATTCCCCTTACACCATACATTATAGCACCATACACCTTCTACCATTGCACCATATGCCATACACCATTACACCATACACGTTTTTTTGGGAAGTTTACACCATCCAAGGGCTGTATCAATGAAGGACCATTGACAACAGACAGGACACAATATTGGCACAAAACACAATGTTAATGAACCAATTTATTTTAACTGTTCAGAATTCTTTTAACCTTTTAGTAAACATCAAAAGAAAACTTGCATTCTGTTCTAGACAAGTGCGATTTTTCTGTTTTCAAATATTTTTAAACAATGAACTGATAATGTAGTTTGAACTTATGCAATTAAGATAAATAACAGGGTAACAGTTTTACTAGGTACATGTATGTGGTATAGGGAGTCCGCTGTTACAAATTTATATATTCTGGTTGTAATAAATGTGTATGATATCAATGAGAGATGAAACGATACGTATTTCAAAAAGATAAAAATTCATTTTGTAGATATGACTTATCATATCGTGGATCAACTTCAAATGCTGGTATGTATAAAGGAGAGTTATGGAAATATTGTAAGAAAAATCAAAATAACAAAAATACCGAACTCCAAGGAAAATTCAAATCGGAAAGTCCCTTATAAAATGACAAAATCAAAAGCTCAAAGACATCAAACGAATGGAAAACAACTGTCATATTCCTGACTTGGTACTAATAAATAGTATTTCGGAGGAGTTTAAGTTAACTCGGCGACTGACTTTCATATTATTACATCACCGGGTAGATATCGCTGCTTGTTGACTATCAGTCCCCAAGGGTATCTTCAGCTCAGTAGTCATTTCTTCAGAGCTGACATGATTTATAAAACTGTTTCGGTTCTTATACATCCTCAGCTTTCAAATATTCGGCTTTGAACGTTCCTGATGAAGATAAACCCAGTAAAGCGTATCGGACGCATGAAGTTAGTAAATTGTTACTTTCATTTTTTACACATTTAATTCAGCCTGAAGGACTTAGATACTTTTTGTTAAAATTATGAGTGAAAGGCAACACTATTTTACACGTCAAAGAACTAGGAAAATATAACCTAAATAACTTACTTTTGCAATAAAATCCAAAACAAATTATGCTCAGGTGAAAAGTCATCTACACCTAACAGAACTATTTCGCAAGTGCAGGATCACTATGAAATCGGTTGTACGAATTTTTTGTTATGACGCTATTCAATAAAACAAGACTTTAAGTGCAACATTGGAACTATGAGAATTAGGCCTCTTATAAATTGTATGCACACTACATATTACAGATCTACATTGAGAATAATATAATTTTAAGATATATTACTTTAAGGTGGTACATTGTACCAAACACCTTGACTAAAATTAATTTGGCTCGTTTAATTTTCATAAAATTTTTACAAAATATTTACTTTGACCCTTTGACAAAAATATAAAAATTTCAAAACACTTGAACCACACACTTTATCGGAAAAATTTCATTGGATATATAGTAGTTTGACAAACACTAATTTTGATCATTGAGAAGCTTACTATTTCCTAACAATAAAACGCGATTAAAACGTTCAGCTGATTTTTTTCAGAGTTATCTCCCTGTAGTGTTACGTACCATCTTAATGAGACAGTAACGTAACTCCATACTAGACGGATTCTCAGTATAACACCTCCATAATTGTAAAATAGGTATACTGGTATCAAACCTTGGAATACAAATAAAGAAAAAAAAAAAGAAGAAGAATAAGTACATAAAATGAAACAACAAAAAATATTAATTTTGGGATGAGTGATATT
The DNA here is from genome assembly GCA_017311375.1 of Mytilus coruscus. Lineage (NCBI taxonomy): Eukaryota > Metazoa > Mollusca > Bivalvia > Mytilida > Mytilidae > Mytilus > Mytilus coruscus. The sequence goes on along the minus strand of CM029608.1, from coordinate 29,939,455 downwards.
GCTTTTCTTCGACTTAGTACTTTATTTGGCCTTTTATTTATTTTTATTTATTCTAGTGTCACTGATGAGCCTTTTGTAGACAATAGAGCTTCTGGTTTTTTTTTTTAGTTGTTAGCCTATCAGGACATATTAGGTTGTTTCATTATTGCTTATATCAAAAGGAATACGTTGACGGTGTTTCCCCTTAAATGTCTTATTAAAATAGAATCATTATTCAACTTATCTTAACATTGCCACTTTACATCTAGCAAAGCTCAAAAAAAAAAAAAAAAAAAATAAAATAAAAAAAAAACATATCAACATGGTTGGAGTTGAATATAAAAATCGATATTTTTCTCTACCCTAAAAGTGATTATCAGAAAGTGGCTATTAACAGTGTAACATCACGTAGTATCGTCGTCATATCGAGGAGCGTTTAGTACAGTGATTTTGTCATAGTTTGGGTCAGTTGGACATGCTTGTGTTAGGTGTTTTTAATGAAAAACAATGACACAATATACACGTTCCGATTTTTTGCTAAATGAATTTCTAAACATGAAGTTTAATTCGAATTTGTATCATATAGTTAATAATTTGCCACGAATAACGTTTGCACATAATTAAAGATTACTGACAATTAATTTTCATGGTTTGGTTCAGTAGGTCATGGTTTAGTTCATCTAAGTCCACCGACCTTCGTGTACAAAGGAAAAGTAGCGGTGATAGTAAACATACATTATACAACTATTGAAATATTGTAAACAAATACTTATATTCTACTCTATTTTGCGGCAATATATTGTCGCCATTTTCTAATGGTGTTGTTTTGTTCATGTACGAATAGATCTAAATTTCACATTTTACATTGATTTTCTACTCGCGAAAAATAAAACGCCCTAGAAAATATATCGTTAACAATAAATTTAAGATATTAACGTTATAGAATACACATGTATAAAGAAATCGCGATGTTAATATATTATTGCGTTTCAATGGTAATTTTATTTGAAAATTGTTTCATTTTGGAATAAAAAAAGGACTTTAGTAATTGCATAGTAAAATATAATAAATAGATGAAGCATGACTGCTAATGAGACAACTATCCACCCGAGACCAAATTATGTAGATGTTAGTAATTATAGGTCGCCACACGGCCTTCAAAAATGAGCAAAATGCATACCGCATAGTAAGCTATAAAAGTTCCCGACAAAATTAAAGGTCGAACAATTCAAATGCCTGGTGTATGTACAAAAAAAAAAAAAAACGAAAACAAAAACAAAAACATGGTATACACTAACAAATGACAGCCACTGCATTACAGGTTACCTTTGTATATCGTGTATCCTGAAATTTAAATTATTTTTTAATTATATTTAGTATGTTCAATTTCTCGTACTTAATATTCGATCGACTAATATAAAAATAAGGAGATGTGGTATGATTGCCAATGAAACAACTATCCACCAAAGTTCAAATGAAGTAGATGTAAGCAATTATAGGCAACCGTACGGCCTTCAACAATGAGAAAAACCATTACCGTATGTTCGGCTATAAAAGGCCACGATATGAAAAATATGAAACAATTCAATAGAGAAAACTAACGGCCTAATTTATAATAAAACAATTTACGAAAAACAAATATGACAGACATGAACCAACGACAACCACTGAACTGTAGGCTCCTGACTTGGGACAGGCACAAAAGAATGTGGCGGGGTCGAACATGTTTGTGAGCACTCAAACCTCTCCTTAACCTGAGACATTGGTGTAACAGTACAACATAAGAACAAACTATACAAAATCAGTTGAAAAAGGCTTAACTCATCTGATGGATACGAATAGAAATACATCTAACAAAAACAAAAAGTGGACTTGGACGGGTACTTATACATCCACACAACAAAAAGACACTAAGTACAGATCTGAGAGTACTCGCAGTTACTGACAGCTAGTTAAAGCCAATAACAACTAACAAAAAAAAAATCGTGAATTTAAGACTAAACTTTTTTCTTATTATCGAAACTTTATTGCATACAAGAAAAAAGCCCAACGAATTTAGCTATGCTTCATAATACATGTTTACAATATGACTGTTTTTATTCATTCGTAAATATGATTGATAAAAATGGATATTATATCGACTTACGTATACTTCTATATTGTGATCATTCATATATTTAAATTATGAACTTTGTAAGTAATTGACAACTTATTAAGTTCTTCGAAAATCTGATGTACTTTTGCAACTTAATATCATTTCTAGTTTATTAAAATAAAAGTTGTAAATGTTGCGCATGTTAAAAGTTTGTCCCGTGCAGAGACGGTTAAAATACTTTAATGTCATGACATTCTTTTGACGTAACATCAGGTCCAAACTGTAGCTTTGTTTCTCGTCCGCTGGCTGATAGGTTTTTGCTGTTTTACGATGCGCCACGAGATATTACGACCCCAGTAGTCAACACTCCCGCACTGACATTAAATATCAGACAAACAGTCATGTTCTGTACATTAACCGTTAATAAAATGTTTTTTCTGCTCCTATGCACAAATATATTGAATATTTGGTCTTCAATTTAATATATTTTTAGACTTTCAAATGTTTAGATGTTGGCATCACCGACAAGTCATATATTCAATTTTGTTTTAGATATTCACGAAAAAAGGATTTTGTTGGGGGCGTTTGCAGCTTAGTCTTATGTCTGTCCTCAACTAGTATGATTGTATGTGTTTAATTTATTCACAATTTTATATCAAATTCAAATTCAAATTCAAAGTTTTATTGCCATATAAACTTTACAGTTTGTGACATATAACAACAACAAAAACAAATGAAGACAATAACTAAGTAACTCAATATATATATATACAAATTCAGGTAAATATTAAAGGGTCCCTGTCCTCAGTTCCATTGACTTTTTATAAAGGATCCTCGTTTATTCACTTGTGTTGGTGTTGATGGGTTAAGTATATATATAACTTTGTCATTGTCAGTGAGATTAGCAAATGAATTATTTTCTATGTTAATGCAATTAAAATATGCTAATCTAATATTTGAATTGTGAGAACAATTTATTAAGAAATGTTTCTCATCATCTAGTACTTTGCATTTTTTGCAAAGTCTCTCTTCGCGAGGAATTTTAAAATGCCTTCCTTTTTCAATTAATAATGAATGATCACTGATTCTAAGTTTTGTAATTAATTTTCTATATTCAAAGTTTGAGTTAGAGAGGTAAGGTTTTATCAATAGATTTGGATCAAGTCCTTTATAAAAATTTAATTTACTTTTATCATCAATAGATCTCAACTTATCCATCAACAGGTTGTTGTAGTATGAGTTTATTTGGGGTTTAATATAGTTTTTAATATTTTTTAATTGTTTTAAATTATCACAGGTTTTTAGTCTATCTATATCAATGTTAGATTCAGAAAGAATATCTTTTGCAAAAGTGAACCATGAATAGGACCCACTAGAATCCAAAGTTTTAGTTAATTGAAAAGATTCATGTAATAAGGGATTCAAATTTGAGGTGAAAAGCCTTGCTAAATACATAATAGTTTGGGTTTTTATATGACATTCAATAGGCAGTCTTCCCAATTCATTCCTTGTACCAAAATTTGAGGCGCTCTTGTTAGTGCCAAGGGTAAACTTGCAATAACCAAGATGCAAGTTTTCTATTGAGTCTTGTCAATAAAATTAAATGGGTCCACATTTTTCCAGAAACCAAAGCTCTTTTTAGCTTTGAAATATGTTATATATGAGTCTAAATATGTTATTTCAGAATTATAAGTCAATATAGGTCTCACTAAGGTGTCAAATAAGTTATTTGACACTCTGATAGGAAGGCTGCCAAGAGAATTAGTATATGTTTTAATAGAAAACAAAACCTTTTTGCCTTTTTGTTAATTCAGCTGTACTATGACCGAGATTACCATTTGATTTAATCAGCAGGCCTAAGTAAGGATATTCTAAAACATTCTCTATTTTTTGTTATTCTATACAAGTATAGATGTTTCAGGCTTTTGCTTTGTTGTTGAAAAGACCATACTTTTGTTTTATTTATGTTTAGAAAAGCTGCCAGTTTTCACAAAACATGGAAACTTTATTTAGACTATTTTGGAGACCCTCCTTAGATTCTGAGAGTAAAAGCAGATCATCAGCAAACAGGAGGGAGCCTAGTTTACTATTTATAAGCTCCAATGGACTTGAGTTGTCATCTTCCAAGCCTTTAGTGATATCATTTATAAAAATATTGAACAAAGTAGGACTTAATGAGTCCCCTTGTTTCACACCTCTAGTAATGTCAAAATAATCAGAAATGTGATCTTTATACTTTAAAGAGGATTTTGTATTTAAATATTGTTGTTTTATTACTCTGTAAAAAGACTTTCCTACTCCCATTTTGCATAATTTATATAGAAGGGCTGTCCTCCATACAGAGTCAAATGCCTTTCTTAGGTCAATGAAGCATGCATAAATTTTTTGTTATTTTGTGTATATATTTATTAATTAAAGATTTTAATATGAAAATACTGTCAGCAGTTCTGTGGTTTTCTCTGAAGCCAAATTGACAGTTATTCAGCTGTTTATCCACAACTGTGATTGGTCTATTATTGAGTACAGCATTGAATATTTTAGGTAGATTACTGATTAAAGATATACCTCTGTAATTATTGGGATCAGATTTGTCTCCTTCTTATGAAGTGCGATTATATACGAGTCCTTCCATGATTTTGGGTATATACCCTTTTTAGAATTAAATTAAATATTTTAACAATTGATTTAATTATCACTTGATTTGAGGTTTTAATTATTTCATTTATAATTCTATCTGGTCCAGCAGACTTTTGAAGTTTAAGTCCACTGATTACCTTTTTACTTCTGAACAAGATATTGGAGCATCTGTTTCAGCTTTGAATTCTATATTATTTTCTAATAGCTTTAATTATGATTCAATGTCTATCATAAAAGCATTATTTATAGATGAAGGTTTACCTTGATCTTGAAAATGTTTTATTAAAACTTCTTCATCTTTTAATACCTCTGGTATTTCATCTTTTTCTGTTTTATTCTTAAGTGATTTTAAAATGTTCCAATATTCCTTTGATTTTGATTGATATATTCGCTTAAACAATTATAAAGTTTTTGTTTATATTCATATAGACTTGATGCGATTAAGAGATTTGCATATTGTATAGACAACTGTCTTTTGATTAGTTTCGTTGTTGAGTTACTCATGGTACTGTATCATTTGCGTATAACCCCAACATCTCAATTTATTCACCATAGACATAATCTGGTTAAAAAAAAGACAACATATGTATAGTTTGATAGAACATAATGCAACAAAACTAAACCATTTTACTAGTGATGCTGCTTACGATATCTGTAAACTCCCGACATAATCCATCATTGACATACGGAAAACAGATTCTAGATGAAACGGAAACAACGCTTTGTGTTTTCGTGATTTATTTTACCGAATGTCAGTTCAAAAGAGCTGTGGTTATATAAATTCTATCTTAGAAAACAAATGAACATTAAAAATATCTTATGTACGGTTTGCCTATTACGCCCACCAAATTTGGTTAAAAAAAGTCTTCATTTCTTTTTAGTCAATTAGTATTGTTTTCTTTACAAGCGCATTCAAACAAACTTATAAACCAAGTTGATCCAAATATGTATGAAATTGGATTCTAACCATGGCAAATTTGATCAAAACATTGACAAATTTCTAGACACTTAACTGAACCATGTCAATTGCTTAACCAAACCATATCAATTTCGATATTTTGCCTGTTCTGGGATAATTTCTTAAAAACAACAATTTCAATGTACATCGTTTGACTAACAATTTATATTGAAACATTGTATTTGCTCTTTATTTGATCATTTCAAAAAGAACTGAGGCAATCGTTCTGGGAAGTAACCTAACCAAACCATGACCAACTGAACCAAACTATGACAAAATCACTATACTAAATGGTCCTCGATATGACGACTTCATTACCCGTGAACATGTTTACTTATAAACTCAAGGTCTTTAAATAGTAGCTATGACTTATGCATCTGCCAAAATAATTCAATAATACTCTCTATTTTAGGACTGGCATGGACAGGTGCAATTTGTGGTACCTATAGTCAATCTATTGTACAGGATGGATTTAATTTCATTATTATTAATGTAGCAGCACATGAACTAGGACACAGGTAATTTGAATATTTCATCATACATCAGGTTAATTTGCTTTTTATACTTTGATTACGTTTGATATGTTAATGGCTGAGAAATAAAACATTTCAATTTTTTTTATTCTGTCATAGTGTATAGACATTTAAATAAATCCATTATGAATAGTTTTTGTTGCGACAAAATGGAAATTTTAAAGCATTGAATGGAAAGAGTGTTTCAAACGTCTGAAGTAACAGTAAATATTATATTGTTTGTCTCCACTACAAAGATGCAAAATTGAAGAATTGTTATCCTTACTGTTATTGCAGTCTGAGCGCCCAACATGATGGTACTACAAACTTGTGCAGTTCGAACGATGCCTATATAATGGCTTCATCAAGTAGTCATCAACAAGGCTCTAAAGCAACGAATCCATGGAAGTTTT